>WBMY01009488.1:169571-196684 GCA_013397315.1 Donacobius atricapilla
AAGTGAGGGGGGGGCGGGGGCGGGGGGGGGAAACAACTTTGACTGCATTTCATCCATCCCGTCCCTCCAACCCACTTCTTCCACTTGCACCTCCCTCAGGTCCAGAGCATGGCAAAGCCCCGAGGCAGGTCCAGTTTATAACAACTGTTACAAAGATTTAAAAGTGGGAAGAAGGGAATAAAAGTTCGTGCGGGTCCATTATCTCCTATGGATGAAGTCCATTAGCCTCTCTTTTTCCCCATGGCTGCGGCTGGGGAGCGGTGCGCTCCGCGGAGGGAGCCCCGGGGAGCAGCGCCGCTTTGGGGTGGCTTTGGGGTGCCGGCACGGGCACGAGGTGCCCCGCAGATGGGAGGGGTGGCCTCCCCAGCCGGAGCTGAGAAGCTGGCAGCGCCGCCCGGGCAGCAGCGGGAAATTCCCGGAGCTCTCCGCCCTGCCGCGGGACCGCCGGGCTGCAGCCGCGAGAACGAGCGTGGGAGGGACGGAGGGACGGGCGGAGGGAGGGCAGCCTCTGGCCCCGCAGTCACCGGGACAGTCCCATGACTTCCTGGGCTGCTGCCAGTAGCCCTGGACACAGAGGAGAAAGGGGAGGAGGGAAAGGAAAGAGGAAGGAAGGCAGAAGGAGGAAGAGGTGATTAAATCCCATTCATTACTCTGCCACAAAAACGGTCTCCTCCAGCCATCCCCAGGCCCAGTGTATCCCTTCAGTCGGGACCAGAGTGCCCATGGAAAGGCCACCTGCAGAGTGGTACACACACACACACACTCCAGCCTGGCACCAATGGTGCCTGCAAGAGACAGCACAGAAATCAGTAATCCCCATTTCCATCTCACCTTCCCTCCCCCTCACTGTCCCCACTTGGTCTTGTCCTCGTGGTGCTCCTCAAACCTCCCTTTGCCTCCCAGCACTGTGTGTCCCTCAGTGGGAACAGAATGGGGACTTTCCTCCTCACACTGGGGTGCAGGGAATGGGATGCACAGTGGAAATGTCCTGCACGAGCCCACACTGAAAAGAGGGGAGAGATCAGATATCTTCACTGTGTTTAGGGTTATTGCTTCCCCAATTAATTCTGAAGCTCCCAATATGTGATATCAAAGCCAGTACTGTAAGCTGATGCTTGGAATGATGTCTTCAGAAGTGCAAGAAGCCCTGTTTCTAAAGCTGTTGTAGGTGCCCGCTGCCTGCTGGCATCATTTGAAACTGATCATCCTGATGAGAATGAGGAGCGATAACAAATGTGTCATTGTGCCTAGGTTTTCCTAAAGCAGGCATGTTCCTGAGTATAGGCAAACAGAGAAAATTGGAAGGCTGTCCCATTTCACATGGAGGGAAGATGTAAAAACCTGTGCTGGTTCCTGGCCTTGCTCCCCCATCACTGGCATCAGTTTGTGTCAAGTTTACCAAAAAACCCTGCTGCCGTAACATTCCATTTGTGAGGTGGGGGGGAAAGGATAATAAACTTTTTTTAATTGCTTCCCTGGCTATAAATTAGCATGCATTGGGCTAATTTCTTTTTCCATGAACAAAAGCACAATTGACAGCAAGGCTTAGGCGAAAGTAGGAAGGGAGTTCTGAGCCTCAAGGCTCCCCTGCAGATTGAACCTGAGCAATGGGAGGTCTTGTCTGCCCAGAAGTTGAAGAGCACCCAGAACTACAACAAAACAATAGGGATTTTTATGTTTCACTGACTGTTTTTGCAGCTGCATCTTCCCCCCTCCTCCTCTCCCCCCGTTATTTCATGTGAGAAACAAGTATGAAAACAGAAGCCATGGCTTTCCCTCCGGATACAGTCAATGTGCATAAAACCAGGGCAGACATCAGCAGAGAGCTAAGGTTGATTATAACTCAGTGTTATGGGCAAAAGCAGAACCTGTTTTTTGCTTCTACACCATATTTTATGTCTGTTACCACAGAAGTAAACACAGGGCTGAAGCCAACTGCATTTTGAATTCAGTGTGTTCCTCTTTGCATCACTGAGGTTCCTTATGGCATTTAAAGAGAAGCTGGCAGAACCCACTGAGTTCTGCCTTTACAGGTCCCCTTCCATGCTCGCCCCCCATTCAATCCCAGAATATCTGACAAACCTTCTTTCCCCATGACAAAAGCTCATCTGAGGTGATTTTATGTCTGGAGCTGTCAGTGGAAGCCCTTATGCTACTTCTCCTCTGGCACATACTGTTAGCAGCCTGAACAAAGAACCAACTCCAAGTAAAAGTAGATGGGCATATAAAACAACTTGTAAAGCAAATGCTAACAGAGATGGGGCCAAAGAGGTGGGAGAATTACTGGTCGAGAGTGGCTGAGAAATGGGGGTGGAGAGGACAGATGCATGCCTGTTCCCTCATACCCCTGCAGTGGAGTCATCTCTTCAGCATCCACGAGCATCTTCATTATTTGTAAAACAAGAAAGAATCTAATTGAAGACTATTTGCACAATGAGTTGCTAAAGAAAAGGGATGAAGTTTCTCTAGAAAAGGCAAGTAAGGTAAGCATTTACCACAGGGCCTCCATGAGGAGGTAGACGAGGTGTCTACCTGAGGTGTTCTCTAGGAATTTTTTATACTATAGTAATTTTTTGATGCTATAAAATGTACAGGGATGGAACAAAAACAAGAGGATTAAGAGGAATCTTAAAAAATGAACAAGGTATGAACAGGAAATTAACTTTCTTACCCCTATATTTTTTCAGGCTGTTCTTGCATCTTAGTTTGTTGCCTAGATAGCTACACTAATGAACAGCTTCTCCCATTGAAAAACTTCTCTTTCTTTCTTTCTTTCTTTCTTTCTTTCTTTCTTTCTTTCTTTTCTTTCTTTCTTTCTTTCTTTCTTTCTTTCTTTCTTTCTTTCTTTCTTTCTTTCTTTCTTTCTTTCTTTCTTTCTTTCTTTCTTTCTTTCTTTCTTTCTTTCTTTCCTACAACACTACTAGTTAAAGAGATAAAGAAGTCTCTGTATTTTTGCATGGGCCCTCCCTGATTTATTCTATGTTCTTCTTAACTCAGTGCACCTTTGCCTCAGGGCAAAGTGGTGATGTGCTGCAAAACCCAGATTATGGTCTTCTGAAGTGGCAGGTACCCTGCCTCATCCACCACACATTCACTTGCAGAGGTTATTTGTCTCCTGAGGTATCTTCCCATTTCATTTATAAGGAGTCATGTGTGAAGGCCCCTCTCTCTTGAGTGTGTCAAGCCTCCCCCCATCCAGAAATCCGAGTAGATGCTGAAGGTGTGACCAGGCAGATGTGACTTCCAGTGTGGGTTTTCTGTCAGCTGCTGACTTCATTTCATGTATCAGTGACACAGCAGTGACTCCAGAGCACCAACTCTTTCAAGTTAAAGCACACTTCTATTGCTGGTCAGGTTCTGACGATGTTTACATGTTCTTTAAAAAGTGAAGTTTTTTAGTTTACATCATATTTTAAAACAAATTTACCCCAGAGGCAAATCATTTTTTTCTTATTGTATTATAGAATGGAACATTTGCAAAAGTCATTACAACCCTCATATTTGAATCAATTTCAGACTAATGTCCTGTTATCCAAAGTTGCCAGTTATTTTTTTGGCATTATTTTGGGTGATTTTAAAATTGGTGTGTTCTTCACTGCTACCATTAGAATTATATAAAGTATATTGTTTACACAGCTATGGTATGCTTTAAAAGCAGCAATTGTCCAAATTGAAATTTATTTCATCTGAAACAATGTCCTGGACATCCAGGTGGTAATAAACATTTTTCAATTGCATACAAACTGTGAATTGTATTTGAAATTAAATCACCACATTAAAATCTGCATTGCTGAACCTCCTGCTGGCAGCCACTGTTCTTCCAAAAAGTGACATCTTCCCTAGCACCGGTGGGGCGGGAGTTCTCGCACAGATGTTGCTGAATGGTTGCTTATCACTCGTCCCATACTGGGACTTTATAGCCACATCTGCCAAAAAAGTACAAAGGATGCAAGGTGTGTGAGGAATACAGGAGGGGGCCACCTCAGACTTAGTAACTATAGATGTTTTTGTCCTAACACACAGGGGTGGAAACCACTTTATAAACCCCTATTAAAGCAGCATATTGCTGATGTCACAAATTATGTCATTTTTCAGCAAGCTGTTAGGTAGCAGCAGGATACTTAGAGGTCCCAATCTGAGTGCACAGCTTGAAGCCTCATCATCCATTGAAGTCAAGGAAATACTCCAGTCCCCTGGCCTCTGTTTACAAATAATATATCAAGAATCAGGATGCCCACAAATGAACTTTCAGGCACTGAGCTAAAGGAAATATATTTTTGAGTGTATATTTCTAGACATATATACATACACAAATACCTACTGTATATTAGTCTATTTGTGTATGTGCATGTTTGGATTTGTGAGTAATGCAACTGAAGTCTGCAGTCTGACATTAGATTTTCTTTAAACCATCATTTTTCTTTATTCCTTGATATATAGAGGGAATTCTTCATGACCAAGTTTGCACACAGAATCCCCACCAAAATCAGAGATAGCCACATCAAGAAGAGGTATACCAAGTACTCCGATTTTTTCTCCCCTTTAAAACAGTAAGGATATAAAAGACCTCTGATTTAACAAAATGTACATAGGAAGAGATTTATCTATAATGGAGTTGTGCAAAATAATTTAATAGAAATGTATATACACTTACTCATTAGTAGTAGAACAGCTTGTTGGAGGCTTTCCTCATCTCCTGGATGAACCATATTTACTCAAATACATACCTTCCCCCCCCACTAGAGTGGAATACATCATTGTGTTTTTTGAACATTTCACATGTGCTTGGGAGACAACAGCCTGCATTAGAAGACATAAAATACATAGTATGTGGCCTGAGGTTGTGAAACAGATGAAGAGAAGGAATTAAATTCAAAGCTAGCTGTGCCAAACTTGTCAGAGGGTGCTTTAACCCCCCTCCCTATGTACTAGTGGGAGCCAAAGATGCAGTGTCTAGGCACAGCTTTGAATTGCCTGATTTTTGCCAGTGTGTTAACATCACTCCTCTGGCAGAATGAGGATCCTGGCAGGGAGATGGATTAGATGGCCAAACATGGCATTTTAATCCCCACACCCTCTCCCTACACTGATGCCAGTATTTTGCTACTTACTTACTGACGTAGTTGTCGGCAACTTCCTCTACTGGAAATATTACAGGGTTGGATTGGCGTCTCCTCTACAGCGTATCCCTGATTTAATTATCACTGCATCTATCCCCCACTATCTGCACCATAAATACTGTTGCTTACAGAAACATGATTACAGGATTAGAGTTATTGGGCCCCCACCCAGACGAATGCAGTGACACAGCATAGCACTGGCACCTCTGAAAGCTGCACTGACCTCAGGCATCTCTACATCAAAGGCCAGGGCCACAATCTGAGCTTCATTAGCTTTCAAGGCTGAAGTTACAGGAGCACTACTTCCTCAGCCACTAATGGGAAACATTCTCCTCCATTTGCTGTTGAGGTGTTAAAAGTTCCTCTTAACATCAGTTACTGAGCTACAGCTTCACCAGTATCCCAGTAAAATAAAAATGAGTTGTGGAGTGGGAGCTGAGTTCAAATTGAAAAGCTATGTTGGACATTCCTTACTCAAGCAAAGGGCAGTCACCAGCACAGGGATGCTTCATGAGGGACTACAGGGGGAGGTGCACCCCAAAGCCCAGACTGGGAGCCATAGGGAAATTCCCGCAGCTCCTGAAGGGTTTCATATAGTTGGAACCAACTGTTTAATGATGGAGGTATGTGAAGGATGCTCTGGTTTTCATTTGTAGGATGTGATGCCCGTGATTATGCAGCTAGCTGCAGCTCAGAGCATCATCAGGTCCATATCCACCACGAGAAGTCTGTGACCTGTGGTGATGACTCCTCCAGCCCCCCTGGGTTAATCTGAACCTACAAACTTGGGAGGTAACATTTAATTCCAGAGAAAAAAAGCTACCCAGAGAGAGAACCACAAGGTGATAAAGCACTAAGTTGGACCAAACTGAATTTTTTCTCCTAGCATACATTTCCTATGTGGAAATTTCTCTGAAATTTCAGTATACATCCATTCCTCTTTGCACAGCTGGAACATTAGTGTTTCCTTTGTCCTGTCTATTTAGATGATCCATTCTGGCATACAGGTCACCTCTTACTGTGTTTGCACAGCTATAACAAAGTAGTTGGGGGCTTGCAGTCTTTGCCCTAATTGAGGAAACCAGGTTAGTGTTTAGATGATGTGAAAGAAACCCCAAGGTTTCATGACTCTATCCAGAAGGGGACAAAATATTTGTTCCATGAAAATATTTGAGAATGGTAAGACATAGTCCACCACAGTGGGCACAGAAAAGCAGGAACTGGCTTTATGTGAGAATTAAGAGGCTGAAATATATAATTTATATTAAAAGACCTCAATAAGAATAACTTTTAAAAATATTTTTTGAAGAAAGAAAAAGAGGAAAGTAGAATAGAGCTAGAGGAATTACACTGAAGGGCTTGCTTTTTATTTCTTCAGTTCAGCTAGCCTTCTCTGGTGCTTTGCCTATGGGATTATGATTTCTACTTTTTGAGCTGGTGCTGAATAAAGTGGCTAGCCCATGAGCCTCCCAGCTGGGCCAGCTGGATAAGGTGGGCTGGTCAGGTGCTGCCAGGGATAAGGGTATGGAATTACAGGCTGGCCTCTGGAGCTAAGCTGCTCCTTCTCCTCAGGAGGGGGGAGACTTCCCCAGGTCTGAGGAGCTCCTTGTGTGTGGAAGAATTCATGGAAGATATCAGCAGGCTCACATGCCACCTCCAGAGTTTTCTCCAGCTTATATGTTTGATAAAGCTTAGAAGCTTTCTTCAGCTGGCAAATTTAACTTAATCTGTTGGGTTTGCTCTGCCTTAAGCATTCTATTCATGTTATCAGACCTCATTTCAGTTTCCCAAGCTTAGGGCTGGGTTAGGATCTGAGGCATGTTTAGAAACTAGAGTAAGAAGAATTCCACTGATTTTCAGCTAAGCACGTTTTCACCACAGAGATTTACAAAAAGGCATTTATTTCCTAGGAAGTTGTCCCTGGATTTCTTCTTAAATTAGATAACTATCATTCGAAGAAATAGGAAATTCCTCATTATGTGTACATTTTTCCTGAATTACTGATTCTTTCCAGGCTCTCCCTCTGCAGAGTGGTGACCCCCAACTCAAACACTGGTCAGACCAGTGGCAGCTGACCAGTGGCAGCTTAAGTATTGCAGCAGCAGCCACTGCTGTTCAGCAGAAATCCAAGCCCTTTGCTTTGCAAACCTGGCAGGTATGTGATGTTAATTAGAAGCACTCACTCCCTTTACTGAGTAAGATCAGGGGTGGTGTGGAGGCATAGGTTGACCCAGGGAGAGTCAGAAAGAGGGCTCTTCTCCCTATCAGCATCAGGACCTGCAGCCCTTACTGTCCTTGCACATGACACACATACAGCTCTACAGTAATTTTCATTTTCATTATTTCAATTACTTTCATTCATCAATTTTATAATTTTCATAACTTCCATTATTTTCTCACTTTGGGACAAGGCAGTATGTGGAGCATGGTACAGTTACATGAACATAAAAAGGCTTAACAGTAGTAATGGGGTCCAGGTGAGAGAGTGGCTCTTTAGAGCTGGCATGTTCTTTAGAGGTGATGTATACCAGTTTTTGATGTGTCACTAATGATTATTGCTGTAATGATTTTAAGGTGCTCAAGGAACAATGGAAGGGTGTAATCCAAAGCCTAGAAATGCGGACAGGAATGTTGTATTAAAAAGAGAAAAAAAAAGAACAGTCTTAAAGATCCAGAAAAAAATATTTCGAAGATTGTTTTTATAGAAGAAAATAAAATGGGGGAAGAAAACAGTTTCTCTCTTACTCTGTCTTGCCAGCATGCTTTGATGAAAAACAGGGAGGTGATTTCAAGAACACTTGCTCCAGCCTCCTGTTCATAAGTAGCAGGAAGGCCTGTCAAACCTGTCAAACTCCTGAGCTCCTGGGGTTTACAGACTTCTCTAAGCTACCCCAAGCTAAACCACAATCCCATAAAGAAGCCTTTTCAGTAAAACTTTCTGCCATTTGCCCGAAGCCAGCATATCACTCATTAAAAAAAAAAAAAAAAATCTTATTTGGAAACATCCCTTCCCCCCATGCTTCTTCTCTCCTGGTGAAGCCTCGAGCAATGGTCTTGCACCATCAGTTTTTTGCAGAAATCTGCCACCACGGGGTATGTCAGACACCAGAATCTGCAGTCCATACAGAGGCCAAAGCCTTGCTGGTCCAAGGAGAGTCTGGTTTGGGTAAGGACTGCAGAAATGACCTGATTTCAATCAGACCTCAAGGTCAGTGTCAAAAGGCTTGCATTCATTTCTGTGCCTTGCCTCTGGGTGAACATCTCTGAGCTCCTTGACTCCAGCTAGCTGCCAAGGTGCATGGCCTACACTCTTTGCTAGATATCTAGAAGAGACCTCCAGGCAGTCTGGCCTTTGCCCTTTCTTTCACTCCCTGTATTGCCTCATCCTTTCCCTGAAATTTGTTGTGAAAACAAAAGCTGTCAGATAATTGCTGCCAGTACCAGCCTTCGTCTTCATGCGACACCCAATGGCTGCTCTGTACCGCCCAAACTCCCCTCTGTACCTGCCCTCCCAACATAGGGAAACCTTCAGTGCCAAAGATCCAAGACCCCAGCTGGCCATGGAACAAATCTCTGCAATTCTCAGGACCACTGTTCTGTTATGGTGTCTAATCCAGTGCTAGAAATAAATAGTATCCCCAAAAGAAGATGGCACATGTGAAGCAACAGTCATTTTGGAGGCATTTCTGAATTTATTTGAATGGAATTGCAGGGGCACATTCTGCCCTGAGTGACCATGGGGTTTTCAGCTATTTTCCAAAATCATTTTGGACTTGTCCTAACTGGCATATATCTTTGGCAATTATCTGACTAGTTATATGTCAAATCATATTCTTTGATTTATAAGTGGCAGATCAGAGGACAAGATACCATATTTTTTTCATGTACTTGCCAAGAGTAACAGAATCACACTCAAAGTCCATCATGGCAGAACCACAACAACACCATAATGAATAAAACAGTGATTCCTCAATGGGAGAAAAATGTGGCAACTTCAAGCTGCAATTTATTCACAATATGGGAGACACGCTCTGGCAAGAGTTAAGCAGACATCAGTACATGTATCATAAGGGCAGAGGTAGAGCAGAAGTAAATCTGTTGACAACACAGTAAACAATGATACCATAAAAACCAAAGCAAAACTTGAAACATATCCCAAAATACAGGTTTTGAAACCCAGCACTTAGTCTGTGCTGTGAGCTGAAATCTTGTTTCATTTTACATCTGCTCTTATTTAGCAAACAGCTAAAAGCTCTTCAGCAGAGGCTGCAATGTTTGTACTGTGTGAAAAAGGAACGGCACATGGACAATATTGTAATTGTTGCTGTCCAGAGTGCAAAATATGAAAACAAAGTTAAAAGGAGAGAGAACCAGCCTAACATACTTCCTTAGGATGTACAGCTACTGACTCCATAATTAAGCCCCTCAATAGACACAACCAGACAAAAAACATGAATTAATCTCCAGTTCATTACCCAAGCTCCTGTGGACTTTCTCCATGGCAAAGGAACACACATGTTTCAAGATAATACTCATCCACAACCATGGATTTTATCCAGAAGTGGTGCATAACCCTATATATTAACAAACACATATAACTACTATAGTTGTTGATTTTATAAATGTACTTGCAGGAAAGAATACAAATATAGCAAGAACAATGGACAGAAATATTTAAGCCGCACTGACAAAAAAAAAAAAAACCCTGCCTTGTCTTGAAGCACTTTTCCCTTATGCTTCATGTTTTTGTTACTTAAGTATAACCACTGTAGTTCAGGACAAATAATGGCCAGCAAACCAGGAATCCTGTTCCAAAGGGTTCCCAATGAAAAGGACAAGGGTATGCACAGACACTTCCAGTGCACTTCCACAGCCCGCTCACCTCCCCTATCTGTAAAGGAGAGCGAGATATCCCAGCTCATTGCACTGTCTCAGACCCTGCGTTTTGTAAAGGCCAGAGTCCTTCCAAAAAGTTCACACAACGAGAAATTAGGACAAACAATCCATTTATCCGGGACATGAGCAACTAAGATGAGTAGTCACTCAGACCTAATCTTGTGGCAGCCTGTGCTTCAGGTACTAAGTCACATTTTTTAGGATAGCCAAGCTTGAAAAGGTACAGGGGAAAGCTGGAAAAGGTTTCATAGTTCTGCTAAAACAAGTAATGTCCTCAAAATTGTATTTACAAGAAAAAAAGTAGCCAGTACTTTGCCATGATGTGCTAAAACTGAGGATTGACACACCAGTGGGCTAGGGGGACACAGAACAGATCTCAGGACTGTTCACTTTGCCTGGGAAAGAGTTGACAGGATACACAAAACCAGTGCATGCTCAAGGCAGCCATGTTGGCTTCTGCTCCACTGGAAAGAGAAATGTTTGCCACATGGGACCAGAAAACATTGGCAGGAAAACGACTTTAATTTCCAAACCTGAAAAAGAGTGTTGCAAGCATAAAAAAAAAAAAAAAAAACAAAAAACAGGGAAGGAGGGGAATAACATTCACTCTAACTGGACTCTAACTTCACTTTCAGACTCTGACCCTATGATGGGTATGTTTGAAAGAAATGGGTTTATGAAAGAGAGCTTAAAGGAAACTCCTAAATATAAGATGGAGGGAAAAGCATGTGTACCCATCACCTGTGGGCTGGGACAAGGATGAACAAATCCTTCTTGGAGGAAGGCAATGCAGCTCTCCCATACCAGTTACCAGCACAGAGACGTGACTGACATTACAGGTGTGTATTTGTAGTTATATACATACGTACTGGAAAAGACAGTGGAAGAAGTCCCAGCTATAACACGCACTCTGCAAACATTCAACCTTCTAAATTTCTCCCAGTTTCCACCTTGAATCAGCTTAGGACTCAGAAGAAAGACAAAAGGCGTATTTATTTCTGGCCAGTGTCATCAGAGAGTGACAAAAACCTTATGAGATATTTTGTCTCATATACAGCCTTCCATGCCTGTTGTCATTTGCCTCCTGAGCCTAATGGAAACCTGCCCTGGATGGTCTGTTCTTTGTTATTCTTTCAATTTCCTTGTCTTTTATTTATTTCCCTTGCCTCTCAAGAGCTGTTCAGAGGTCCCATTACTTCCTGCTGGCCAGGGAAGGCTATGAGAACAAATAGTTATATTGGATTAAAATACACATGCTATCACAAGAAAAACAGAGGGAAGGGGGCAAGGGACTTGCTTAGCAAAGGGTGGTGGAAGTCATGGGACAGAGAGCTGCCAGAAATATTGAAGCAGGGGTTTATGTCAAGACTTGTTTTAGACACGATCTCTGCAAGGAACAGAGCATCTGAATTCTTACTCTGGCGGTGCTGCAATTTGAACCTGCATATATTGAATTAGTTCAGTGTTTCCTTTGTATTTTAAATGAAAGTGTGTTTGAAATATGACAGTTCCTGGCAGTGTGGATTCTCCTGGTACCAGAGGAGCCAGTTGCTGCTACAGCAGGAAGGGGAGAGCTCACACACAGTGTGCTTTCCCTCTGCAGCAAAGGTGCAACACCGACCATCATCCTAGAGGTGCACAATTGCCAGAACCATGGACATCATTAGCCCCCAATCTCTATGGCAAATGAACCCTGTGGTCCATGCTTGACTCAGGCAACAGCAGATTGTATCTGCTGCATTTGTAAATTTTCCTTTCTATCATCTGTTAAAAAAAATATTAGCAGGTGCTGAAAATTGCTGCCTCCAACCTAGAGACCAAGAGCCAAAATACCAGAGGGGAAAAGTCAGTTCTTGACAACCACCTGACTCCAGGGTTGGATGAGCCAGAGAGACAATCTGCTGCTATGGGATATGCCACATCAGAAAAGGGAAGTGGTAGCACCTCCTGCAATTAGTCTTTTCTTTTTTCTTTTTCTTTTTTTTTTCTTTTTTTTTTTTTAAGCTACAAGTGGCAAGGGCCAGTTCCTTGCCTCTGTATAATTATAAGCCTGGTGATCCTTTCTGGTGCCATAAAAGAGTTAGACCAGATCACATCTGATCAAAAAAGGTTAGGCTACCTGTGCACCACCCAGAATAACAAACTAGTCATTTAACACTAGCTGTGTAAATGGAGCATTGCTATGTATGCCTATCCCAAGGAACACAGGAGAATAAATTCTTATGTGCCACGTAATCATATACGCACACTGGTGTAAAAACAGGCTGATACAAAATAAATATGCATATAGCTATGCCTTTGCCTATTCCAGTCTCTGGGTTATAGCATTGCCAATATGTTGACATAAAACTGCAGTTTTATGGATCACATCTCAATAGGAATGTGAGAAAAGGGATTTTGTTTTGGCCACAGCTCAGTCTCTTAATATAATTACTATTTTTACTACTACGGCTACTACCACTACCACAGTGAATTGGGAGCCCCCTTGGTTCTTGTCTAACCAAAAAAGTGGGACAGCTGAAAGAGGGACAGACACAACACAATTATCTCCAAGACAGAGTAACAGGACAGGAGGTGGATGTAGGATTCAGCTCCCTTAAACTCGTCCCTGGTGTGGCCTGGGCCCTCTCTGCCACAACTTCATACATAGCTTTCTCAGGGAAGGAAAGAGTGGGGAAAATTACTTTATTGGTGCAATGAGGGAGTGGCTTTTGTTACAATTGGTGTGGCCTTGCTTGGCGTTCCCAGCGTTTTTGCAGTGGAGATGGAGTTAACCATTGGTGAGGGTTGCACCGTGGGCCCAGTGCTGGTGATGGCCGGTGGCCTTGGCTGCACCTGGACAGTTTCCCCATGACACTGTGGGCCACTGTGATGGTGGCTGTGCAGCAGAGGTAGCAGCCTGCTCAGGTCACAGACACACTGACAAATACATGGGGGCAAGAGCCAAGCAAGCGTTTCTTTCCTCCTTTGTTTTTTTACCTGCCTGCCTTTATTAGGGCCATAGTGCGAGTCATTGTGCTTTGTTTCAGCCTGAAAATCAGAAATATCTCTCCTTGACACTGTGTCAATACAGAAGAGTTATTAAAAAATCTCTCCAAGGACAAAAGAATTCACTCTGAGTGCCATTTTGGCATTTGCCAGATCTCTCGGTGCTTCATGCTGGGTTCTGCTGGGTGCTTTATGAAAAACCCTCTATAAGTGCCACTTTCTTTCTGACAGTGATCTTAACCACGGGCTCACAGCCTGTGCAGCCAGGAAGCATCCCCAACACAGCCATTGCTCTATACCAGCCAGACTTGTTCTGAGGTAGCTCTTTTCTGCCAGCTATGGGGCTCAAAAAATGAAATAAAAGAGAATGAGAGCATACCCTCCCCTCCTCCCCTCCCCAAAAGGAACATTTTGAGAGAAAGGGGCAGAAAACACCACATGAGCCTCTTCAGTAAATGGCAGTGGGCTCACGAGGACTAGGAAAGCTGTCTGCCAGGAGGCCAAATGGTTTGCCTGCAGCTCCAGAGAAAGAGATGTTATTTGGTTGAAATCATTTAAAGAAAACAAAGGATGACTACTACATGCCTGCCCATGATTGTCTGGAGCACTGTGCTGTTGTGGGGTGTTTATGCCAACCAAATGGCAACAAAATGCCAGTGCGTGGGACAGGGCTGTACACAGGCATGCCTGTGGGACCAGCCCCCTACAGCTCCGCACACGGCAGCTAACGCATCAAACCCCAAGGAAGGGAGGATGCCCTGCTCATTATCTCCATTTTACAGGTGTTGAAAAGGAGGCTGTGGGGATTTGCCACCAAGGGGGTCTGCCAGAGCTGGGATTAGTGGTTGTGCGTCCCAGCTCTCAGCCCTGTGCACCGACCATGTCTCTTGGAGTAGATTTGAGGGAAGGTTTTTATTTCTCTCACACAAGAGAGAGAAGAAACACCTTCCAGCTTCCACTAAGGGAATTATTTCTTCCTGCCAATGCCGTGTTGATTTGTCTTAAGGGCACTGTTAGTATTAGCTGAGTTAGAAATCCATATTGTCAATTAAAACTTTATATCATCCCAGAGAGACCCTAAAGAAGATAGGCTTTCGGAAGCAAGAATAACCAAGTTTGCATAATGAGGATCAGCAACAAGAATTATCATTTAGGAAAACTTGTAAATGATCCTGCTCTGCTAGCTGTCCATGTAGTCACAAATAACAAATTATTTGCATGTATGCCGCTTAAAAAAAACTACACTACCCCAAAATACTCCTGTTTTGGACTTCCTCTTTCCAGCCATCCAGCATCAATCCTGCTCTGAAACCCTTCAATACCAAAAGGAGTGTGAAGATTTCCTATCTTATTACTGCCTTTCAAAGGCAGTGACAACCACAAAAAATAGACCTCAGGGAAGCGGGAGAAAATCTCTGCATGCTCAAACAGAGCCCCACCTGCCAGTTATCCCCTCTCCTTTGTGCTTTGAAGAAGTATCTCACCTCTTACAAGGGAAGCAAGTTTGTCATGAAGGGAGATGTGGTTAGTGATTCTGTCTGTGCTTCCCTTGCCTCCTCTGAGCTGGCGATGCTGTGGGCCCAGTGGTCCCTTCCATGCTACACAAAGAGTCAGTCTTGAACCAGACTGACACCCTGCCACCTCTGGCTCCTCCCAAGTCATGCATTTCCCAAACTGTCCTTTAAAAATGCAGTGCTGGTGGCTGAAGAGATGGTTAGCCAGCAGTAACTGGACCATGACAAAAATGTGGGTTTATAACCTGGCAACACAATTTTGGCTCTGAAATGTAATTGATCCCATTATGATCTCTGCACTCAAAGATCTGAGTTTTAAATAATCTTTCATTGAAAGATTATCTCCTGAGTGTATTTCAGCTTTAGTGAAGTTTAGTTTATAATCTGTTCCTGACCCTTCTCAGCTATCATTTATAATTTCCCAGTGCCCCTCTTGCTACTTTAATGCTGCCTCAGTTAATAATACCTGCTGGAGAGGCAGCAGCATCTCTTGGCAAAGTAAGTGTGCACAGTCTCAGGAGTCAAAATCTGAATATGTATAAAGTACGTAAGTAATCATTAATGCATAGCACATCCCCTCTGGTCATTGAAATAAATTATTGACATCAACATCAACAAGAAATAAACCAGGTGCCACCCCAATGGTTGAGACCCCATAGGTAAGCATAAATTATCAGAGTGCTTCAAAATTTCTAAACCTGAGAACGAAAGAATAATCATGCAGTGCTGGTTGTAAAGATATGTGCGTGCACAAACGTGTCTCTGTTTGTGCATGAGCATGTATCATACCTCAGTGTGTGCGCACCATCACGTTTTGGCCTTTATCATTTGTCTTAAATGGCTGGCAAGGAATCCCTATTGCATCTATATGTGCATAGCCAAGATTCACACCTGCCATGCCAATTCTTATTGCCACACAGTCTAGAAATTGCTTCTGGAAAAGTGTAATCCTGGTTTTACTTTTATATTTTAAAAATAATTTTCCCATGTATTATCTCTTCACAGCTTTGTACATTTATGCCTTTACTCTCCAAATGCCTTGACTAGAATGCTATATCCCCGAATAGAAATATATTCCCCCCTGCTATTTTTCTGCAGGAGCCTAGTTCATTCAGAAACAAGGAAAAAAATACGAATGATTGTTTTTAAATTCCCCAACGTGCGGAGCTCAGACAAGCCACAGACGCAAACGTGGAAAGCAAATGTACTGCTGGCATTAGGAAATGGCTGGGTTCACTGCACTTGTAAGAAAGCACCTTTATTATTTAGGCAGGGTTGTAAGCTGCCATTTTGATATAATCCCTGGGTTTCTGGACTGGTTACGCAGAAGCTGGCACGACACACCTACTGTAGCCCCATAATACCCAGCCATCAATCAAGCACCTTCTGCCAGCACTGAGCTACACTCATTCCCAGAGCTGGCAGCCACGAACAAGCCTGCACATCCATGTCACCAGCAACTCACGGATTGTCATATTGCTCCCTTTTGTCATCGGGGAGCACCAGGGCCTGTGCTAGCACAGCAAATGGTACTGCTGCCCTCCGTGACTCACAAGTCCAGTGTTGCCATGGGGAATCCTGAGCTGGAAGGTGTCCTGTCATGTCAGAGCGTGGGCATGGCCCCAGCAAGGGTATAGGTGGGGTCCTTACCTCGGGAGGTGAAGGCTGCCCCCCTCAAAGCAGTGGACAGAGACAGCAGACAAAATGTGCGTGGCCCTCTCCCCTGGGGACCAGCTTGGGCTGTCTACACATTCACGTCAGCATTACCCTTCCCAGTACCATATCTGGGCTGCCAAGCTGCCCAGACAGAGTACGGATACTTGTTCCTCCCCACCCCTGCCCCTGCTGGCTTGTCAGTCCCCCAGGTTCTTTGGGGAGAGTGGAAGCTGCAAGTGATGCTCCTGATAGGGCAGCAGGTAAGATGGACTTGACAATGATTTGGCCCCATGTTTTCCAGTAGTCAGAACAATATTTAAAAAAAAAAAATCCTCCACCTTGACATTTTTAATTTTCTTTAGATACAATAAATGAGTTTTGTAAAAATCTTAGTTCTTCAACAAATAGGCAACTGAGAAAGGGAGAGAGCAATGCCTTTATCCCTAGGAAAGCTGGGACTCTGCTTCTTAAGTGGCAAAGTAATAAAAATAAAGAGAACACTAAGAAACTGGCCATTAATATAAGGCCACATTTGCCATTAAAGGGGACCTTGCTGTCACTCTGTGCCCCATGCTCTGTGCGGTGGTAAGGGGTTGGTAGTGTCCTCGGAGAGCTCAGGGGAGAAGGCAAATGGATGCCAGCAGGATCATCTTCCTTTCAAGGCTGTTTATCTTTCCCTTATATTCTGGGAAAATCCCTGTGGAATTTATTCTTCTAATGAACATGATTTGAGGGTGTTCAGGTGAGACTGGTGCCTGTGTCGAGGGGAGGGCTGGGAACCAGGTGTAGTGTGTGCATGTGTTGTCTGTGTCTAGAGGGATTTTAGCTGCAATTGCAGACATTGTCTCTTTTTGAGTGAAACACAAAGCAGAACTGAAGCAGCCAAGAGGCAGAGACTTATGCTTTATGGTACCTTAGCACTGAATGTAGCTCCATTTACGTGGCTGTAAAATGTTTCTAAATCCTTATCTTGCCAGCTTATTACCATCTTGGGCAACTGGGACTATTGACCTCCCTCTTCTCTACCCACTGGAAGAGCCCAATGCCCACAGTTCATTTTTGTATTTGGGCTTAAGTGGTTCCCATTTTCTCTACTTTCTATTTAAGAGCCACCTGGTCCAGAATTGCATGCACCCAGCTTAAAGTCCCCTCTCCAAGGGACTGTCTGACAGGTTCATACCCCTGAAAAGATCCCAGGTGCCAGCTGCAAGCATCAAACCCCACAGGTATGCTCCCAGGTTAATCTCATTCCTGGGTTATACTTCTCTAACCCTGGCAGGATGCACTAAATGGCAAATGCATCTGGCATGTGAACATTGCCAGCCAGAAAATAGAAATCTAAGTACTGATGAAGTAAATGTTGATAAAATCCTGGGCAGATTGCCCTGGATCAGGTGATGGCATAAAATAATTCAAGGCTTTCAGGCATTGCATGATGAACTGTTTCAAGGAAGGGTTTGGGGGGTTTTTTATGTGCTAGAGAAAAGGGAGAAAAAGAATGCAAGGGCTGTCCCCAACAGTTAGGCACACTTGGGCATGACTGTTGAAGCCAGCAACTGGTGCTGCCCTGGCTTGCCACCAGCAAACTTGGAACCTAAAACTCTGCTCTGGGCCAAGCCTGCTTCCCTGTCCCACAGGAAATGAGAATAAAAAAGTCAAAGGAGGCCCCACACAATGAGAGTATCTGAGCTGGGGCAGAATCAAAGCAGCAGGCCCCTGTCTTTGACCTGCCCTAGCCCTTGGCCCTCGGGATCGAGGCTATGCCTAAGCTTGGTCTGAGCTGGGCTGGTTTGTATTTGGCTACAGTTCTAAAAGCAAAGTCTTATGTCACTGTGTTTGCATTTTTGTAGAATTAATATATTCCTTAATTAGATGTTGTCTTTTAGTAGAATGAAAGAAGGGTTTTTATTTCACTTTACTTTGCCGTTTTAATTTACTCCCATTTGTGTTTAATGACTGGGTAGAAGAATATTAAACAGCTGCCGTAAAACATTTGGTAGCATGGTCCCAACTTTCAAACATGATGGTGAGTGTCTGGGAAGCTGCTTCCAGCTTTGGGACAGGGGAGTGCTGACTGAACTCATGCCGTTCACCCTTCTCTCCTCACCCACTTCCCACAGGAAGCAGCTTCCCACCTCCTTAGTACAGATGAAAGGGATGTACCCTGCGAGAGGGTACAGCCCCCAACAAATGTCCATGAGCTCCCTGCCAGCGATGAACAGCACCAGGGGCAGAGGCTGAGGGTTGCTAGTCTGGGGGTGCAGGCTGTGCAGGCAGGGACAGGCAGCAGAAGCAGGACCAAGCAGGGCAGGCAGGGAGGGTGCCGCGGGCAGGACGGACAAGCGCAGGCAGGCACAAGGGGGACCGGGCAGCCATGGGCAGGAGCATTCGTGGCCAGGCAGGATGGGCTATGGGGCAGAAGGGACTGGAGCCAGAGCCCGGGGAGTGCAGAGCCACTCCCCACGGACACTACCAGCGACTCCCCGAGGCTCCACCCGTGACGCCCCTCTCCCGTGGGGACTCGGGACGGCACAGCGGCAGCGCCGCCACCCACCCGAACGGGGTTTAGACTGCAAAACACGTGAGGGCTGGGAACCTGCTCACAGTTCCATAAAACTCACGGGCAAGGGCAGGACCCCGCTCCTGGTCAGGGCAGGTGTCTCTGCCGCAGGCCGCCTCCGCTCCTCGAAGCCGCGCTCAGCGGGAGCGCGCACCGCGCCGGCTATCCGGCAAATTCTGGCGCTGGGCTGGACGGGGAGCATGGATGGCGTGGGGTCCTTCTTTCTTTTCTCCCTCCTCCCACGAGCAACTCGTGTCACCCACGTCTGACACGCTGACTCGTCCGATTGCAGCCAGCGCTACCTTCCTCACCTGCAGTTCTCTTGCTTCTCAATGCCAATCCATCTGTTTCCAGCCCCACGCCCTAAAAAATAGCACCCTACAACATCTAGCAGTTCCCGCGACTCGGCGTCAGCACTCTCCATGGGCTAAGTTCCGGGATTTGGAGATTTGGGGCAGGAGGGCGAGAGGATGGTGCGGGGTTTCACGCCCACAGGAAGCCCTTTTTTCTTTTCAACGTTTAGGGTTTCGGGGCTGTCCTGGGCACGGTCTCCTGCCCAGCAAGAAGAGAGCCTGCCGCGCTGGGGCTGCTCTCGGCCGCCGCGCAACCTCTGCGTCCGCGCAGCCTCCCTCGCCGCCTCCCACTGCGGCGGACCTCCCGTTTATCCTAACGCCGGAGACAAACCTGCCCCGCTCGGCTCCTCGGACGGTCGTTTTCGGACAGAAGAGATTGAATATGTTCCATGTTTAAGCGATTTAATACTAAAAAAAGTAGTAATTAAAATCACGCCGCGTCCGGCCGCTCCGCGCAAGTAACGTGTCTCTCTCCTCTCCGACTCCCAGATGATATTGACGGGGTTTTTCCCTGCTATTTGCTTGAATTTGGGAACCTCCGGCCCTTGCACTACTGGCGAGGCGTGTTTTCGGGGCGGAGGGGAGAGAGGGTTCGCCTCCCACCCCCGGCGTGTTTTATCACCCGTATGCGAACGGCCTCGCAGCCGCCATGGCGACCCTGCACGGCGACCTCTGGCCTGCCAGCACCACCAGCCCCCCACTTCGGCCCCCACGGCTGCCCCACGGCAGCTGGGGGGCTCCGAGGCTCGCTCCCCTACGGCCTGGGCCGGGGGCGATGGAAGCCCACCACGCCCGAGGAGATGCCCGACGGCACGGTCGGTGAGGGGTGAGGCGAGGGCCGGCTCTGTCGCGGGTGACATCTGCACTGCCCCCCCCGCGCTTGTCTTGCCTCGGGCCCGGGCTCGCCGCGTGGAGGATGGAAACTGAGGATCGCCCCATCCCCTCAGCCGGTAGGAGCCACCCAGGCAAGTACCAGAGGGGTTGTTCGTCCCGTTCACCTCGACGGGTTTCCGTGGGGCAGGACCGGGCCGGCAGCGGGGTGAAAGGGCCCCTCTGCAGGTGAACTGCCGAAATGTGGGCAGCGCCTGAGTACCAAGGTGAGGGCGTCGTCGGAGCCGAACACGGTACTATTCCCGTACAGGGGTACATACAGCCCGACCTGCCCCCATTTTCCTATTCCCTTGGGTCGCTGCCTCGGTGCCCACCCGCGACTGGCCACGCGTGGGGTGCGTAAGCCCAGGAGCTGGCGGGTGTGCTACAGCCTCTAAGGGGACACCAGCTCCCCTCCCTGCCCCGCGCTGAGAGGAGGTGAGGGAAGGGAGCAGCGGCAGGCAGACACTCCGAAACAGCGCCCACTCCCTGCCTGCCTAGAGGGCGTTTTTCTGGGAGCCAGTACGGCCCGAGGAGCGAGGGGGCCGCAAATCCCTCCTCCCCCCGTGGCGGCCCGGGATCCCTGCCCCTCACCGCGCCCGCGGGCCCGGCACCGCGCCCGCACCAGGGTGCGCGGAGAGGCGGCGGCGGCAGGCTCTGCGGTGGGACAAAAAGGGCTGTCGCCTGGGGGCAGCCGTGGGGCAGCCCACGCGTGGAGCCGCCTCCCCGTGGGGGGCCGTGATGGCAAGGCGCTGGCTGCGAGGAGAAGCGGAAGAGGCCTGGCTGGTTACGTGGGGGAGTTCGTGCCCCTCTCCTCCCGCCCCCAACAGTCACGTCCGCCCCACGTCCGAGGCGCCTTTCCCTGCCCCTACCCATCCCCTTTCTGCCCCGAAGCCCCCCAAACGAAAGCCTCTTTGACGCCCCCCCCCAGCGCTGGTTTCCCCCCAACACGCACACCCACGCCCTGCCCGGCTGCGGGCCGCCGACTCGCAGCTGCAGCCCTTATTTCATGCCCTTCAAGGCACCGAGCCACTCTCTTTTGTCCAGGCTGCGGATGACCCATTTCCTCCCTTTCCCCTCCTTCGGCCCCGGCCTCCGTCCCACCCTCCGGTCCCTCCGCCCTCCTCCCCGCCGCACGGGCCGGGAGCCGCAGCGCGCCCGGCTGCGCGCAGCGGGGCCGGCGGCCCGAGGAGCGCGGGACACGCAGACGAGGAACCCGTGCCTCGTCCGCGCCGTGGTTNTGTATTTGGCTACAGTTCTAAAAGCAAAGTCTTATGTCACTGTGTTTGCATTTTTGTAGAATTAATATATTCCTTAATTAGATGTTGTCTTTTAGTAGAATGAAAGAAGGGTTTTTATTTCACTTTACTTTGCCGTTTTAATTTACTCCCATTTGTGTTTAATGACTGGGTAGAAGAATATTAAACAGCTGCCGTAAAACATTTGGTGGCATGGTCCCAACTTTCAAACATGATGGTGAGTGTCTGGGAAGCTGCTTCCAGCTTTGGGACAGGGGAGTGCTGACTGAACTCATGCCGTTCACCCTTCTCTCCTCACCCACTTCCCACAGGAAGCAGCTTCCCACCTCCTTAGTACAGATGAAAGGGATGTACCCTGCGAGAGGGTACAGCCCCCAACAAATGTCCATGAGCTCCCTGCCAGCGATGAACAGCACCAGGGGCAGAGGCTGAGGGTTGCTAGTCTGGGGGTGCAGGCTGTGCAGGCAGGGACAGGCAGCAGAAGCAGGACCAAGCAGGGCAGGCAGGGAGGGTGCCGCGGGCAGGACGGACAAGCGCAGGCAGGCACAAGGGGGACCGGGCAGCCATGGGCAGGAGCATTCGTGGCCAGGCAGGATGGGCTATGGGGCAGAAGGGACTGGAGCCAGAGCCCGGGGAGTGCAGAGCCACTCCCCACGGACACTACCAGCGACTCCCCGAGGCTCCACCCGTGACGCCCCTCTCCCGTGGGGACTCGGGACGGCACAGCGGCAGCGCCGCCACCCACCCGAACGGGGTTTAGACTGCAAAACACGTGAGGGCTGGGAACCTGCTCACAGTTCCATAAAACTCACGGGCAAGGGCAGGACCCCGCTCCTGGTCAGGGCAGGTGTCTCTGCCGCAGGCCGCCTCCGCTCCTCGAAGCCGCGCTCAGCGGGAGCGCGCACCGCGCCGGCTATCCGGCAAATTCTGGCGCTGGGCTGGACGGGGAGCATGGATGGCGTGGGGTCCTTCTTTCTTTTCTCCCTCCTCCCACGAGCAACTCGTGTCACCCACGTCTGACACGCTGACTCGTCCGATTGCAGCCAGCGCTACCTTCCTCACCTGCAGTTCTCTTGCTTCTCAATGCCAATCCATCTGTTTCCAGCCCCACGCCCTAAAAAATAGCACCCTACAACATCTAGCAGTTCCCGCGACTCGGCGTCAGCACTCTCCATGGGCTAAGTTCCGGGATTTGGAGATTTGGGGCAGGAGGGCGAGAGGATGGTGCGGGGTTTCACGCCCACAGGAAGCCCTTTTTTCTTTTCAACGTTTAGGGTTTCGGGGCTGTCCTGGGCACGGTCTCCTGCCCAGCAAGAAGAGAGCCTGCCGCGCTGGGGCTGCTCTCGGCCGCCGCGCAACCTCTGCGTCCGCGCAGCCTCCCTCGCCGCCTCCCACTGCGGCGGACCTCCCGTTTATCCTAACGCCGGAGACAAACCTGCCCCGCTCGGCTCCTCGGACGGTCGTTTTCGGACAGAAGAGATTGAATATGTTCCATGTTTAAGCGATTTAATACTAAAAAAAGTAGTAATTAAAATCACGCCGCGTCCGGCCGCTCCGCGCAAGTAACGTGTCTCTCTCCTCTCCGACTCCCAGATGATATTGACGGGGTTTTTCCCTGCTATTTGCTTGAATTTGGGAACCTCCGGCCCTTGCACTACTGGCGAGGCGTGTTTTCGGGGCGGAGGGGAGAGAGGGTTCGCCTCCCACCCCCGGCGTGTTTTATCACCCGTATGCGAACGGCCTCGCAGCCGCCATGGCGACCCTGCACGGCGACCTCTGGCCTGCCAGCACCACCAGCCCCCCACTTCGGCCCCCACGGCTGCCCCACGGCAGCTGGGGGGCTCCGAGGCTCGCTCCCCTACGGCCTGGGCCGGGGGCGATGGAAGCCCACCACGCCCGAGGAGATGCCCGACGGCACGGTCGGTGAGGGGTGAGGCGAGGGCCGGCTCTGTCGCGGGTGACATCTGCACTGCCCCCCCCGCGCTTGTCTTGCCTCGGGCCCGGGCTCGCCGCGTGGAGGATGGAAACTGAGGATCGCCCCATCCCCTCAGCCGGTAGGAGCCACCCAGGCAAGTACCAGAGGGGTTGTTCGTCCCGTTCACCTCGACGGGTTTCCGTGGGGCAGGACCGGGCCGGCAGCGGGGTGAAAGGGCCCCTCTGCAGGTGAACTGCCGAAATGTGGGCAGCGCCTGAGTACCAAGGTGAGGGCGTCGTCGGAGCCGAACACGGTACTATTCCCGTACAGGGGTACATACAGCCCGACCTGCCCCCATTTTCCTATTCCCTTGGGTCGCTGCCTCGGTGCCCACCCGCGACTGGCCACGCGTGGGGTGCGTAAGCCCAGGAGCTGGCGGGTGTGCTACAGCCTCTAAGGGGACACCAGCTCCCCTCCCTGCCCCGCGCTGAGAGGAGGTGAGGGAAGGGAGCAGCGGCAGGCAGACACTCCGAAACAGCGCCCACTCCCTGCCTGCCTAGAGGGCGTTTTTCTGGGAGCCAGTACGGCCCGAGGAGCGAGGGGGCCGCAAATCCCTCCTCCCCCCGTGGCGGCCCGGGATCCCTGCCCCTCACCGCGCCCGCGGGCCCGGCACCGCGCCCGCACCAGGGTGCGCGGAGAGGCGGCGGCGGCAGGCTCTGCGGTGGGACAAAAAGGGCTGTCGCCTGGGGGCAGCCGTGGGGCAGCCCACGCGTGGAGCCGCCTCCCCGTGGGGGGCCGTGATGGCAAGGCGCTGGCTGCGAGGAGAAGCGGAAGAGGCCTGGCTGGTTACGTGGGGGAGTTCGTGCCCCTCTCCTCCCGCCCCCAACAGTCACGTCCGCCCCACGTCCGAGGCGCCTTTCCCTGCCCCTACCCATCCCCTTTCTGCCCCGAAGCCCCCCAAACGNGTTTTCCTTTCCCCCCTGAACGCTAGATTAAGACGTGAAGATTACACTTTTATTGTGGCGGCCGAATAATACCACGAGTCAACACACACAGCAGACAAAAGTGCTTGTAGTACATGGCCAACCCCGCTGGGAACCGGGCTGCGGGCTGCTGCAAAAATCAAGCTCTTCAGTGCTAATTACAAATAAATGATGATGTGCTCACTAAGTAATTGATTTAATGAAGTTCCTATGAAACTATTAAAACCGGGTAGAGGTCAGGCTGGAGACGCCCCAGAGCGCCCATTGTGGGCTGTTTAACTCCGCCAATCTCCTCGGAAAGACATCGGGGCTAATAGGTGAAGTCATAGCTGGGTCGGGCTGACTTTTGCAGCACCGGCACTGGCCTCCCCAATCTCGCCTAGCGGCCCGCACCACAAGTTCGGGGAGCCGAGTCCCCCTGGCACGCCTCCGGCCCGCTATTGCCACCCTCACCTTGCCCTCCCACATCTCTCTCGGGGGGGCGGCTGCGTGCCTCCTGCCCCCTGAGCGCGGAGCCCCCGGCGCGGCTCCCCGGGGTGCCCGTGCCCGTCCCGTCGGGGCTGCGTTGGGTACTCACTCGCTCGGCCCGGCCGCCTCGCTTGCGCCTCAGCCAGGCGCCTCCGCGGCTGTCCCCAGTCTAATTAAAGAGGGGAGAAGTGGAGCTCTGAACTTGTGTCTACCACTACAGGACGGCTGTAATTCCACCCCCNAGGTAGGGTGCTTGGGAGATTTTGGCAAGGTGCCTGGAAGGGGATGTGTGCCCATTTTTCCTTGAAGGGTTTTCTTGTTTGAAAGGCCATTTGGAGCGCTTTAGACGGGCTTGCCGAGTGAAAGGAAGAGGAGGAGGAGAGGGGGAACACAGAGATTGGGGGAAAAAAAAAAAAGAAAAAGAAAAAAAAGAAGTAGAAGAAGAAAGTATGTCCCCCAACATCTCCAACAACTCCAAGTTAATACACAGTTGAACACATTTGTATGCCAATTTAACCATTAGTANAGAACTGAGGTGAACCATTCCCCCCGCCCCCCCATCCAATTAAAGGTTCCCTTAACCCGACCTCGGCTCTGAGTGCACTTTGGGGCACTGGGTCCCTGCTCATCCCGGGAAGAACGGGGGCACACACACACCCCGACACACACCTGCAGAGGATCCCTCTGCGCCCCCTCGCTTTCAACACCCGGTGCCTTTGGCAGGTTGAAAAGGAGTCGTAGAGAAAAGTGGAGCCGCCCCTCAATTTGCACCCCCGCTGTTGGTATTTGCTGAGCACGGAGACGATGCCCGCCACGGGCAAAGCCCCTCTCGGCTTTCAGGGAGGGAGGGACGGGGCGCCCCATCGAGGAGCCCCCACGACCGGGGCAGGGGGCGCAGGGATGGGGCCCGGGAAAGGCTTCCCCCCGAAATGCGGCGAGGAGAGCGGAGGGGAGAGCGGAGAGTCCCTAAATACGAGAAGGGCGTCCCGCCGGATGCCCCCAAGACTGTGTGTCCCCCCTGCTCCCGTGGCTGCCGGCGGCCACCCCGCTGCCCGGCGCACACCGGGGCTGCCCTACACCGAGGGTCGGCCTCATTTACGGGGGCCGCAAAGGGCAGTGCCAGCAGCTGCCCGCATGCGGCCGGGGTACGACCGGCCAGGGGCACAGGCACACGCCACAGCTCCCCACGCAGCCACGCGTGGGCTCCCGCACGGGGCTCCGCGGGACCTGAGGCAGCTCCTCCTGTTCCCTGGCAGGATTTTGGGGAGGGCTATTTGACACGTGGGGTTGGTGTTTTTTTTTTTCCTTTCTTTCATTTTCGTGGAAAACGATTAATTTGAAACAAATTAAGCTCGCCAGCCTCTTGTTTGCCAAACAGGCTGTTGGCAATGTGCAAACAGGTTTTCACCCCGGCGCCGCGTCCCCGCTCCGCTCCCTGCTGCCCTGCTCCAGCCTTGGCCGCGCACCCTCCTCCTCCTGCCCCTGCCCCGCCGCGCCGGCCCCCCCAACCCTACAACACCGCTTGATTACTATCTCCCCGTTGCCCTTAATGCACGATCCGGGTTTCTCTTCAGCCTCGAAATAAGAAGTGACACATGCACCACTAAACCAACGTGTGGGGAAAGCCCGCGGTTGAGAGGGGCTATTGATGGGAGCGCTGCAAAGAGACAAAGCTGGGGGCTAGTGGAATCAGATGCAGCCCTTAATTAACACCATCTTAAATAGTCCAACAAGCACTGAAGACAAAGTTGAAGAAAGACTTTAAGGCTGAGTGCCCTTCGACAAGTTCTTTTTTTTTTCCTCGTGTCATTCAATATTTAATGCACTGTGCTTGTAATGCTACTACTGGTGCTCCTTTCTCAGCAAGTACATTATTTTTTCACGGTGCCCACGGCCAGGGAAAACCCTTTAGGCAAAGAAAATCAAAATGTTTGTTGTTTTGGATGACTTATAACTCTTGTTTAACACAAGCACTTTCAAGAAAGTATAACAGGCGCAGCCTCTAAAGCAAACAACGAAATCCTTGTGACAGAGTCGGACACAAAAAGCACATTGTGTTATGGACTATCCCTTTTCTCTCCTGCTAGATGGGTGCCTGTCTGAGGCTGAACACCACGATGCCATTTTACTTTTGAACTATTGTTTTTGAGTTATGCCATGTGGTCAAAAGGAGAAGAAGGGAGGTTGTTTCCAAGCTCATAAGACAAACGAGTTGCCTTTCATTGAACTACCCCAGAGCTCCTTTAAAACGAGGTTTAAGTGTCACCTCCATGTTTTAAATGGACACAGGGCTTCAGGGGCGACCCTTCAAAGCGCCTCCGTAATAAACGACCCTTATTAAATATGTCTCTGCCTGGGAAAATCACTTGGCAGAGGAGAAAAAAGGGGAAGCGGGGGTGGGGGAAGGAGAGACACGGTGCTGCCGGAGGAGCTCCGCCACCCCCTGCTCCGGCCGGGCCGGGACGGAGCGAAGGACGGTGCCGCTCCGGGTCCTCGCCGCCGGGCGGGGCGGCCCGGGGGGGCCGGGGGCT
>WBMY01009488.1:229732-258884 GCA_013397315.1 Donacobius atricapilla
TTTTTGTGGCCGGATTGTCCTCCCCGGGAAAGCACTGAAAGCGGCTCCCCTCGAAAGAATACAAAGGGGACGCGTCCTGTCGCTTCCAGGCTTCGATCCCCGAGCCCGGCGACGCGCAGTCCCGCAGGCACGGGAACAGCTCCCCCAGAGCGCCCAGGCTCTACAGCGGCTCTGTCCGTCCCGTTCCCGCTACTCCCGCGGCGGTCACAGCGGGATGCCTCCGCCACAATGGACCCGTGCATCCTGCTGCCCTGAATTTCACTGCCGGGCGAAACGCTGGACACCCACCCGCGGGACCACCGAGTGATAGGTCCCTGAGTCCGCTCCGCGGCACCGGAGCGGTTTCGGGTCGCGTTTCCCCGTGCCCGTCATCTTGGCATTTCGGCATTTCGTGGCGACCTTTAGACGTCCGCCGCAGTAGGTATGTAAGGTTCTCTCGGCTTTTGGGGAGGCTGTCCCCGCCTCCGGGGCGACTTGGGCAACGAGGGGTGAAGTCCTCATGGAATGCCCCAGTGTCAGCTCTCGAGAGTTACACGCTGGGCACACGCACACGCTGCGCCATCACTTTGTGAAATGTGCCTGACAGGCTCCGGAGTCTCCGAGTAACCTCCCGCAGCTAATCCCAGCCCCCCGCCCCCTCCAGCTCTTGCAGCAGGAGGGACGTGAACAAACAGGGCTGCGGGTCCCTCCCGGTTTCTGGCATCCCCCAGGGCCCCCTCCGCAGTGCCCCCGGTACTGCGAGCTCCTGGGGGCGCCTGGCTCTCCCCGCACCGCCGGGCGGGGTCCCGTACGCGCCTTCGGAAGAAGCAGCGGGCAAGAAACCTCAGGGAGGTTCGGGGCGGGCTCTGCGGGGCCGGCGAGGTGTTCCCCGCCTCGGGGGGTGTGTGTGTGAGCGTGTGTGTGAGCGTGTGTGTGTGTGTGCGTGTGGGCGGTGTTGAGCCAAGACGCGGTGCGGATGTGGCAGCGGCGGCCGCCGGGGCTCAGCGCCACTCCCGGGCACCGGCAGGTTGAGAGGCCGTGCTGGTGCCTGGAGCCCGGTACCAGAAACCAGACCATTGGAAACTAGACCATTGATAGGATGCCTCTGAAGCAGCAGGAGAAGGGATGAAGCAGTCTTTGCTACACTATTTATTATTTTGATGGAATATATCCAAATTCATGAGCTCTTTCACAGTAATGCCCTTTATTTTATGCTTTCAATGCTTTCTAAGGGCACCCATGCGGGCACATCCCACACAGTGTGTGTGGGCTCCTCCACTGTTAGCTCAGCAGATGCTGTGGCATCTCAGGCCCCTGGCTTGCTGGGCCTATCTGCCCTCAAACACCCATGGGAACCCATACCTGCTTGGAGACATATAAGATGGAAAGAAGATGCTCCATGACACCAAATGTAATGTAATGTAAAATGCAATGGTAACCTAGTACTGCAACAGTTACACGGGAAACCCTCCTCATTTCCTTTGTCTATACAGTGGCAATGTTTTCTTTCCAGAAAGGAGAATAACAAGCAGAAGGCGCACATGGAGGTGCAAAAAAACCAGCTTTAGGGTCAGGTTCTTGCCTTTCAAGCAAAACCGACCAACCACCACCACCAGCCAAAAGAAATCTTATATGTTTTATTTGCCTTCCACAGACTTGTATATTTAGCACATCTTTTATTGCCCCACTGTGCTTCCAGAAAGTTGCTATACCTTAGCCTGAAATCACAGGCTATGGCATGAGCTTTTAGCAACTTCCTCCTGCTACAGCTGTGAAAGGAGGTTTAGATTCCAGCAGCATTCATTCATCCCACCACCCATGCCAGATATTAAGTGACTAAATCAGCTGTTGGAGTGGTTCGTTGTGCAGCCAAAATGATCAGCTCCCACATGCAGCAAACTGGAGATCTCACCACCTAAGCCAGAATGACACTAACATACAAAAGTCACCCAGCCAATGGCTTGGTTTTAATAAACGATGATTACATCATATACAGCTCATATCAGTTTCGCTATTATCAAAGAACAGCAGGAGCTATGTGAGAGCAAAAGTTCTCCGGCTAGCCCAAGTTAGGGGCCTGAGCATTGAAATTAATGGGTGTGTTAATCCTTCATCTTAATTTCTGCAGGAGATGAAGCAATAAGAAATCATGTAGGGATTTTTGTCTTTAAAATATGTTCCTTTAATACTGTCAAATAATCCCTAAATGCATGACTTCTTACCTTCATGGGGTTTAAGTGGATTTTAAATAATTCCACAGTCCTTTTATAGATAAATACCTTTTATCCTCTGTATGTATTTTGCTAAGCAAGTATCATGGTGGGGCGTATCAGAAATATCCAGATGGGCAATGCCATCATCTGTAGTACTATCAAGAGTTGCTGAAGAGATAATTGAGGTGTCAAGAGGATGCAGTGGGGATTGAGTAGCAAGAACTTATAAACTTCAAGAGCAAACGGACCATTTTAATTCAATATTCTAGAATGGGAAAGACAAATAGAAACACCCCAATAGAACTGTTTTCAAAGAATGTTTTCTATGAAATCTCAATGGTGTTATGGGCATATCCCATTTGCTTGAGAGTATTTACTTTTCTGTTGGTTATTTGAGAGTCTTTGATGTTTACTCAGCTGACCCATTCTGATTTCTTGGCCTTTGCTGCCCGTAGGCACCTTTTGTCACTGCATGCCTACATGCTTTATATTCAGTTTCCATACGGATCAGAGTTGTCTCTTGGGCAAGCCAGACAAAAACCTCCAGGTTAATTTCAGCTGATTTGAACTGCTGCCAAGGCAAGGGCCACAATGTCTCAGGGACTGAGTTTTAAAAATCTAGTAAAGAACAGAACAGTCAATTACTATTTATTTCCAGAAGGTATTTCTGCATCTTCTTACAGTTAAATTTTATGAAGACTCACCCCATCAAATTCTAGCCCCAAGCTGTGGTTTGGTTTTATGCATGTCAGTGAGGCAGTTTTCCTTCAACCAAAAAAAAAAAGGCCCCTGATGGTTTTAAATCTAGCGTGATTGAATGTTTGATTGTGGTCATTGTGAAAGGGACCTGGAGTTAAATAAAGAAATAGACAATCCACTTTTTTTTTTTTTCTTTTCAGGATAGGTGTTAGTGAAATGGAAATATTTTTATAAAACAAGGACATTGCTACTCTACTTTAAAATTCTATTAAAAATACTGAATTTTATAAAACTGTGCAAAATTATTCTTTAAGAGATATCTAATTTGAAGTACACCAAAGAAAACTGAAGTTTAGGCTTCTATGTCTATAGAATTAACAGATTAGCAAACAAAAAATTCTTCAACCAGTTCTTCCACATAGATGGCCAAACCACACTGCATACCCTGAGAAGCTGTCTTGCTTGCTAGTTTTGTGAGCAGTCTTCAGTGAAGAAGTCAGGTACCAGCGGGGGATGAAGAGTGACCATCTTTCTCTCCCCAGGAGGTGATTTCATCAGGTCAGGATTAAGGAAAATAGCAGGGCAGGTTGGAATATCTTGCAGGACTGTCAATCTAATATCTTCCAAGAACAGTACATTCCCACAAAACTATAAATAAGAAAAAATGTGTGCTAACAGCAGCATATGAGCAGAAAACCCATTATGAACCTCTACAAAAAGAAATCATCTGTCTGTTTGGGAAAAGTAAAAAGCATATGCTTGAAGTTGTTATATAAACACACGCCCAGAGCATGAGCTCTTCCAACATGCAAATAAATTGACTAGTCTCTCAACATAGTCTCTATATAGTGAAATTTAAAGTAATTAGAGGAGAGTTGCTGGCTCCATTTGCAAATATTTTATCTTAATAACACTCAGGATATTTTCTGTATTTTCAGAGGTACTAGGTTTCAGTTTGCTACAGATAACGTAATAGAAAATTCTGTAGTCATTATGGACTGCAACTGCCAACATACAATTTGAGAATTGAAGTCCAATGTGGAAAACTGGTGATGGATATTGAAAACAGTTTGTGCTTATACTCCACCTTATAACCAACAGTTAGAACAAGTTGGGTTTCAAGGAGATACAAGGGAATGTGGAAGCTGGTTTCAGAGAAAACCAAACAGTTACAGACATAGCATCGTGTCTGCAATCAGTGGCTTGGTCTGCGAGTTCAGGCTGGTTTGGTCTGGTAGGAACAGATAACTGGAATTAAAAGTTTATGACAATGGATTTGATAGTATGTGATGATATTCAATATATCCTCCTGCATTACTGTGACTGCCTATTTCTCATTAGGGTTAGAATGTTCTCATTAGTAAATTGGCCTGTATGATCCAAAAGTGCCTTCCCTGTGGGTTGAAATGAAGTGCTGCCCTGGGGAAAAGGAGTGTAGGGGTTACTAAGCCCCAGCTCTCTCTGCTTGGGGCCCTTCAGCATTGTGCCAAGCACAGGCTGGTGAGATCTGGAGCACACTCCGGTGTCCCAGTGCCAGGCAGGGGTTTGGCCCTTCCACGCAAAACAGCTTGGTGCTCTCTTTGCAGTTCAACGTCCCTGTGATCTGTCTTTCTTTTCTTTTCTGTAAAGATACAGAGGCTCAGGCTTATGACTCAAATTGTAGGGGACTCCAAAGAACTCTTGATGCAAGGGGAACCTGCCTGTTCCCATCATGGATGGTATCACTTGATCATGGGGCTTAAAAGGGACCTAAACATTTGTGTTTACAGTGACACTGTGACTAGATCCTTTTGTCCTTGATTAAATTTTACCTGAAATTGTAATTGGAAAAACATTAAACTTTTTCTTAACAAGGGGACGGAGGCAGTGTCTGGCTGCATCCTGCTGGTAGCCAGAGCTCAGTACCTTCCCTGTCCACTTCCCAGGGACCTCTTGGGTGACCTGGTTTGGGTGTCCACTGACTAGCAGGGTATAATGACCACTACTCAGCTGTCAACATTTCACTACTCTAATGCCACATAAATTGCTGTGCTGTGACAGCTGACGGAAAAATTGTGAGGCTTTAGAAACAAGAGTCAGGGTTCCCAAGCATGTCGTGCCATGAGCCTGTTTTGCTGTGTGGGGCTTCCCTCTGGAAAACCAAAACCACCTATACTGGAGAGGCACTCAGTCATCTTTCAGGAAGTGATCAGTCACTTAAAAGATGGAGATCCCCTCTAATGAATTAATACAGTCTTTCTCCTCTGACACCAGCAGATTTTTCCTGTGAAGGCACTGGACCCATGGAGTTGGGTTAAATCTTCCCCTTTCAATGATACAGTTAACCTCAAAGGTATAGTTTCTTTGGGAATATGTTTGAGCATTTTCTTCTCCCAGCATTTCTAAGGATTTTCAGTATGTTCTTCCTGTTATCTTCAATCCGACTATCTTTAAGGTAAACAAAATCCATTTTAATCTATAGAAATTGATTTTAAAATGAATGAAATGCCACCCTGCTACAGAACCAGCTATAGCTGCACTCAGGGGTATGAGCAGAGAGCAAAAGCAGTGGTCAGAGACATAGATTACCTTTTTTGCTGCACTTTAAGGGACAAGCACTGCCAAATTCACACAGAACACTTTGATAGACCTGACAAATAATACAATCTTCTGATTTATTGCAGTGATATCTTCTCACTCTGCTGTTTTGGGATTGAATGAGAGACCACAATTTGAAGTCTGGGGCCTCATGGCTGTATGACACTTCCCATAGGACATGAAATGATGAACAGGAGAGCAGCTTACCTGCTTTATTGATGAAATATTTAAGTTTAAAGGCCTGTAGTCTCAATCCTACAGTCTCCATATTCCACACTCTTTTGGGAACATTGATGAGAAAACACACATTTCTGGGAATCATAAGACAATGAACACATAACCTGGCTCACACCTGAAATCTGACATATTGTATATACTTAGCTTGTTCACGTGCAGTTTATACAGTAAACACATCAGCAAATGATTACTGGCGTCTATTATACTTAAGGTTGCCAAATATTTTCAATTTAGTCAGCTCCTTTCCTGTTTTCATGTGATCAGTTTTCCTAAAAAAATGTTCTGTGGCTTTGAATTTCCTCTCTGTGGGTTTTGCCCCTAAATGATTTTCCTAAGTCTTTTTTTTTACAGTGCTCTTTCATCCACTTTTGAAGTGGTGATGGTTAAAAAAAAAAAAACAAACAACAACACAAAAACAACAGAAAAAATGGTTTCCACATAGACTAAACCTCCCAAACTATGAGTCACAGCAGAGTTAATGTGGACACAGCCTGCATTGAAGACCAGTGTCCTCCAGTCAGGTTTTGATTAATTTTCCACTAATTTTGACTGTTTTCTAGTAGGAACCTTTCATATTGGGAAAGAAATTTAAGAGATTTGACTGGAAAGGCAGATACTTCAACATAGGTTGTCCTCAGTCTGAAGCCTCCAGATATATTATGCTCATTAAGTGTCCCATTCCTCTGTCTGCATTTTTGTTTCTAAGAGGCAGAGCCTGTACCCTCTTTAGGATGAATAACTTGGAAAGAAAGAATTTACAAGCTCCACAAGTTTATTGGTTCCAGATTTCTTTCCTTTCCTTTTCCCCCCCTCCACACATAATTTGAGATGCCTTCTCCTTAAAAGTTTAGATAAATATGTTGAAAACATTAATACATCATAAAGGTCAAAAGATTAAACATTCAAAAGTCAGCCAACCTCAAGAACTATTGTAGTGAGATTTACTTGATCTATATCCTTCTCAAAAGCCGTAGGGTATCAAGGACAGTTATAAACTCACTCCAGCACTTCAATCTGTTTTCTGAGCTGCCTGTAAGTTCATATCCTGTTTAATTTTTTGCTGAAACATAAACTAGAGAGAAAAGATGTTACCATATTACCAAAAATTAACATGAGACTCCTCTGATCCTAGTAGGCAAGACAGGCATAACATTGAATAAACAGTGCGTTGTCGCTTCAACCCTGGCATTTTTCAGGTATGCTTTCGGCCATCTAGAGACTGAGCTCAGATAAAAAGTCTGTTACTTTTCACAGTGCATAAATAATTTCAGGAAAATAAATAGACTGTTCCATTTACAGCAAACTAAATGAATTATGGTTCAGGGGGTGAAAAAAACCCAACTAAAACTTAACAAACCAAAAATGATGTTACCCTCTAACAGTGGTTGCTAGGTATGTGTATCAGTTAACATTGTCTCTACTAATTAGTTCTGTTAATCTGAAACTCTGCACCAGTTATACAGACCAAGACAAGCTAGGAGGGACTTGCCATCTCTTTCAATTTAGAAGGATGGCTACTCTCCATTCTTCTCCTTCTAGGGACTTGAGGACAGCAACGTTGGGCCAACTGTGAGGAACTAATTAATTTTCCCTATTGCACTGCAACTGAGGGGTCAGGCTGCAATGTTGCTGTTTTAAAGTGCAATTAAGCTCCATTTTCTCTCTAATCCTTATTTTATAAGAAAGTGATGGTTAGGACAGATAAATGCTCAGTATGGCTGTGGGTAAACCCTAAATCTAAACTAAACTTTGTTTTGGGGTGAATCTGAAATTAAAATTGCTCCATGTTTTCCTCACCCCTAAACAGGACTAAATCCTGCCTCTCAATCTGCCTGAGAAAGCTCTGATGGAGAGCAGCAACACCAGCAGAAGCCAGAAGTAGACCAGCTGCTGAAAATCAGGAAGGAGGAAGAGTATTTGTTTCCATGACAGACATTACCTGGCAGTTGTCATGGGTAGCACTATGAGAGATAGGTACTGGGATGTGATGGTAGAAACTTCCTTTCCCTCTAAAAAATAGCCTGAACTTCTATTTTACAGCTAAGGGAAAAGGTATTTGCTTTTTCCAAATACACCATGGAAGCTGATATTACTGAACAAACTTGTCTCAGATCATTTATAAGCACACTGGCCTAAGAAACTTGCTTTAATCAACTCTGCTATAAGAAACAGCTTTTTGTCTTCTGTAGCACCTTTTGCTAGAATGCCCTGTTTTGAACAATGAGAAGCCAGTATAGTTTTTCAATAGTTTTTGTATTTCCCCACTCCACAGCTGCAGTGCTAAGATATTATTTAACTGCAGCTTTTTGTGATTTCTAATGTAATCATTTGGATCTTCCATCTCACACTTTTCCCATATCTATTAGGAAAACAACTGCAGACCAGATAACATCACAGTATTTGGGTGTATTTTCCCAGATATTCACATTACCTGTGAGTAAGGACTGAGAAAGAAGCATCCATTTCTTCCTCAAGTCTGCTTATACCAGAATGAAATTACATTTCCTATTTGACTGCATGTTTTATTTCTGAATTACTTTTCCTCCTTCTCAACCATTACAAAAGAATAAAGAAAAGCTGGAATTGCTTATGTGAAGCAAAAGCGGTGTAGCAACTGTAGGAAAAAGATACACCTTTTTATATAGCAGGTTTTAAAGAAAAGATAATTTAATGAAATAATTTACAAAATAATAAATGAAACATAATGCAGCTTGTTAGAGAGGTCAACTCTTCTCCCTTACAAATTTTGTCAACATCTTCCTGCTACCTTAAAAGTATTGAAACCCTTACATTCCACCTACAAAATCTACTTAAAGATGTAGTGAGGAGGCAAGAACTTCTTTCCTGCCAAAACCAGTGTCTTCAAGGATCATGCAGCACTTGGTGCCAAATGTTTTATGGCACCACACTCCAGCTGGCAATGGGTTTTGGATCACAGCTTTGGCAGTGGGAGCAGGGTGAGCTGACTGCTGTGTTTCTGAATGAAGCATCGTTCTGATCCGACAACCCTGGTGTGATACAGAAAGGCACCTTATTGCTTCCTGAGGAGGTTTCACAAGCAGATTAGGTGCCTGGTCACATGGGGTGAAATATTTAAAACACTTATCTTCAAAAGATAATCTACCCGGTGCCCAATATTGGTCAGGGAGTTCCTCACAGCTTGGTAAGAAATGGTGTGCTTTAGTCCTCATCCCTTGTTAGGCTTCAGCAGCCTGATTTGCCCTGGATTGGGAGTTTGAATTTGTTTTCAGAGACAGTCTGACTGATAAGGGAGAAGTTTTAAAGGAGGTGGGCTGAGAGCTGTTGAAGGGTGGAGAGGTACAGCATGACTTTTTCCTGGGGAGCCTTGTAAGGGGAGAGCGGCTGAGTGGGGGCCGCATCCTCTACCCCTGGATTCCGGCAGAGACAGGAATGCAAGAGTTATGAGGCCAGGAGGAAGGCAGGCAAGAAGAAATATCAAATAAAAATCTAGGGGGTAGGGCAGCCAGCCAGAAGAGAGAAGACACTCAGCCAAATACATAAATAATCCTGGGAAGCCAGAGTAGAAGTCAGTAATTCGCCAGTGCCTGCAAGCCTGTGGTTGAGGAGCTGAGACTGGATCTTCTGAGGCATGCCCTGCAGAAGACAGCCTCCAGCCACCCTGCCCACCTTGCACAGAGATCTAGAAGAAGAAAAAATCTTTTACCAATATCACTTTTTTTGTGCCATTTTTATCCCCAGTGCAATGGCAGAGTAAATAATTCCAGTTTGCCTTATTATATGGCCCATCTGACAAGCAAAGGCAAACATATATTTGAAGAAGCAGAGCTGAGAGAGTGTATTTTGTCTCCATACTGAGTGTCCCACACTCAGCAAACTTGCTGTCTTTAGTTCAACATGTCGTTAATTACAGAACCTACTCAAATAAGAACCTGGTGCATTAATATCTGAGTAGGTATAAAACGTAGATTGCATAGTTCTCAATGAAGCCTTTTCAAAGACACACTGAAGTTTTTGGTAGGAGGGGAATGCTAACATAACACAAAGTAATAATTCTGGAAATGGAGGTGAGGTTTATTCCTTCTTTTCTTCAAAGTAATGTGGAAAAATGCCAATATTTCTTACACACCTCTAATAAATGGGTGCACATAAACAAAATTATTTCTGGAAAGTTTGAAAACTCCACAGCTTGTAAGTCCAAAGAGTCAGTGGCTGCAGTCTTCATACCTTAGCCAGGTGTGTACTGAAAGACAACCAAATGTTTACTTTTGAGACATATTTCCACATATGCAAAGTTTCCTATATCTTTCTGAAATGACATTTTGACACAAAGAATGTCCATCTGAAAAAAATTGCTAAATGGCTGAAATGGCAATGACCTGATTTATCTGATGCAAGAAGGTGATATATGTCTGAATATTTGTCCCAAAAAAGAACTGGAGGCAAAAACATTAAAATGGCAAGCCACTGCTCTGTCATCGGCAGGAAACTACTTTGTCACCAACTGTGACAGTTTGCAAAACATATTAAGACATCAGATGTGTAAAGAGCTGAGAAAAACACATTGTAAGTGTATTTTATGGAACAAAGATCTTATTGCCATTATGCCTTTAAAAACTGTAATACTATGAAAACAAGAAATGTTGTAGATGCATTAACTTAGACCCTTAAGTTTTGCAATAAATTCAGGGACTTCTGCAGATGACAGAAAATCTGTGAAACAACAGTAATAAATGTATTGGCAAAACAAAAAGGGAGCTGTAATTTTTTGCAATAATCCACTGTTTCACGTGGGGCACACTCTCTGAAGTTAATGGGAATTAAGGTGGATTAACAAAAGGATGTGGCCTGAATTTGATCTACGGGGGACCTACAAGAGGAAAAGGCCATTTGTAAAGGAATCAGGCTTGAGACACACCAATGTAAAACACCGCATAATATGTTTTTAAGTGGATATTTACTAAACAGTAATGTATTACAGCATAAAAGTCATGATCTAGTCCTGTGAGAAGTCACAAAGAGACGTGACTCTTCACTCCTTTTCCGGCTGAGTCAGTGAGCTCAGTGTTTCGGAGAAGCTCTCCCTGCTGCAGGGCAGGCAACACAGCACTGCCCAACAGACCTGAGGCCCTCATCAGCGTGGTCCTCAGGAGACACAGCCATTCCCCAGACAGGAGAGATCGGTAGCAACCTGCCCTTTCTCAATGTAGATGAAGAACAACAATTCGCTCCTCTGCACAAGGTACAATTTTCAAGGATTGGTGGGTCAGTCATATCTCAACCAACAACCCTTGGGTTATTCACAGATACTTTTCAATAAAGAATTATTCTATCAAATGTTATCCTTTTAACTCCTAGCCCTTTATTCCATAAAACAGGATAAAAAACTGCTTGCAATTTTCGTAAAAGAAAAAAAAGAATATTTTGCACTGTCTTGAGACTTGAAGATTTCTACATTGTCTTGATCAAAAATCCCATAAAATTTCCTTTGAGGAGACTGCAAGAAAGTAGGTTTTTTGGTGGAATTGATCAAGAAGCTGTATGGAATTAAAGATTGTGATAAGATGGGCTAGTGCTTTGCTATATCAGCTCTAATAATTTATTATTGACATTTGGTCTTTGAAAACATATTTTCCTCTCCACTGCAGGCTAGAAGAGTGGACTACAAACAATGTTTAGTCAAAACTGGAGACACAATACTATTTCTTAAGTAAAGCAAATAAGAACAGCCGAGGAAATAAAACATCCAGGTTTAGAGAAAATGTGAACTCAGTATTCTTTAAATTAAGTCAAATTGATCTGTCAAATTTTCAGATAGAAGCCCTCAAGCCATCAGAATCCATATAAAATTTGGGATTTAGGAACTGAAGCTAGGAGGGATGCAATTCTTGGCCCTTGTGAGGGTTTGATTCTCATAACCTGAGGGTTATGAGCACCATGGTTTCAGATATAACGAAATGTGTATATCACACCAGTAGATGAAGTTTGGAGAAGAGAGTAAAAAAAAAAGGCAGAGAAGAAAACAGACATCAAAAGAAACTTCAGTTCCATGTGGTAGAAAACTATTTGGGCAAACAGAAGCTGTATAGCCATATCTGTGAATACAAAAACAACAGTGAAAAGGACAACTTTTCCCTTTTTTTACAACCCCCTGACCAGAAGGTACAGTTTGCATGGGAAACCACAGTTGTTCTGGGTTTGCTATGTTCAGATGAGACTGATGGTTTCTATCCCTGCTGCTCATTCTGGGTTGTTGCCAAAACCAGGTGTTCTGTGGGGTGCAGCAGGAGTGGGGCTGGGTTGCTGCATGGAGCTCAGGGCCGGCCGTGACCCCTGATGGGTGCTGTCCCATAGGTGCCAAGAGCCCTGGACACTTTTGGGAATCAGCAAACCCAGAAGAAAAGCCCCCCATGGTGCTGGGCCCAGCCCTGGCCAGAGACAGTGCAGAGATGTGGCTGAGATGGGGCATGGCTGAGCCAAAAGAGAATCCTGTGCCCTGGGTGGAGGTGGTGTGCATGGAGGTCACTGGGAAGACTGTCAAGGAGAGTAGGGGTTGAAGGTGCCCTCAGGGACTGGGCACAGAAGTCACAAGTCAAACCAGAAGTGTTAGTCTGCTCAGGAATTGGAAAGCATTCTGGTAAAGACAGTTTTGCGGGAGGTACTTGGGCAGAAATATGCCGTGCTGTTGTCTTCACTCAAGAACTTGCTAGCACATCCCAGGAGATTATTTCTCATTATTTCGTATTTCCCATGATTAGGAAAGGAGGATCTCTTACATCATCTCAAAGTAACAAATACACCACGGCACCACTGAAATAATAATATAGGCAAATATTTCCTCACCAGCACAGCAATGCAGGCAAGCTCCAGTTTTTGCCTGGGTGCTCCAGTTCCCAGTCAGAGGACAGACCACTGCAGCTGTGCAACCCAACACCCAATTCTGTGTGCAGATTCCCACTTTCCACTTTTGAAAACTCAGTCCAGATTTCCTTTCACTCTGGGGCTTCATGAGCAGTGGATGTGTTTTCAAATACCAAACACACTGACTGCATTTTGGAAGGGTCTCACTGTAAACACACAATGAGTTTTTCCTGTAAACTTCGTTGTTCCAAAATTACAAATGACATGGAAATGAAAACAGGTCAAACCAAATTACAAACATGCATTTTCTGTTAAGAATCCATTTCTCAACGTATGAACTCATTTTTTGGGAAGTATGCCAAAGCATTGTTTTGAATTTATGTCTATCTCTACCAACATGGGATTACAAATATGAAAAGGATGCCAGAACTTATTGTAGGCAGAAGAATGTGGAAATGAGGATAAACTTCTGCTGAAGTCTGCTATACAATATTTTGTATCTGTGTCTATTACTGGTTGTATGGGATACTCTGGAAGTTTTGAATTCAAATCCCTTTCGGGTGTGATGAAATGGCTGGTATCATAAAATGCCAACAATCCAAGTAACACACGTCCAACAGGTAAGAAAGATACCCTTTCATGGCACAGTCATTAGCAAGGAGCCCTTATTAGAGGCTGGTAATATCCTGCTTCTTGTAGACACACATTCATCATCTCACTCAGTGTTGCACCATATGGCTGTGAAGACCATGGCCAGATTACTTCCCTTCCTTCCTAGATTAAAAGTTTCTATTGTTCCATCTTCCAAACTGGACACTTAATGTTTCTCAGTGAAGCAGAAGTCCTTCTTTGGCTCTGGACTGTTTGTGAGCTCTAACTCCCTGTTATATATACATAGTCATTTATTCTGAAATGTCCCTAACTCCTAAAAAATATTTCACCTAAATATTATATGTTGCCAATAAAAGGACTAATATACTAAAAATATCTGTTTTCAGAAGCTGAAAACTACAAAAATACCTGCTGACACATTTTTGCTGGGGATGCTTTAAGTAACTCAAGAGCAAATTTAATTAGGGTGTTGTAAATTGGAATGACTCTACTGATAAGAGTTGAGTTCTTGTTTCAGAGTAATTGGTATAAAACTTTCTTCAGCCTTCCAAATAATTCTTTTGAAAGTAGAACTTCCATTACTACAAAAACTACCAGCAGCAGTAGAGGAGCAGGTGGAGTAATCCAACAGTCTAGACTATACATTATAAACTCCTGTGGAAGGAGAGGTTAATCCACAAGAGACTATTTGTGTGATGACATTATCACTTGGGGACAATATCACTGTCACAGTATCTCTCTAGCACCTTTGTCAGATAAAAAAATGCCTATCCCCGTTGTTCGGAACACTGATATGAGTAATCAGTGAATCACCAAATAGTAAATTAATTTAAGCAAAGCAACTGGTGCTGTGGTTTGAGATGTAAAAGTGTTGTAAAACACATACCTGCCTCTTCACACAACTATAAAAGGGCTCCGTGCTGGACAGAAATCTCTCAGAGGGCAATGGACAGACGGATTTGAGCCATGCTGCAGCATGAAGGGACGGAGTGGCGGAGGTTGTGGTGGCTGGGCCATCACAACACAGAGCCCTGTCCACTTCCAGGTGCACACCAAGGAGCTGTGCTGTCACCTGCCTCTGAGCTATTCCTGCAGTTTCCCTGTTGCTCAGGTCTTCCAGGTGTGTGGGATCCATCCTGTGGTCCTCAGCCCCACGCAAGTCTGGGCGCAGGGCTCATATGATCACAGGACTTGGTCCTCTAAGAGGAGACATTTTAAGGAGGGAGGTGTTCTCTTGTGTTTATAAAAATACTATTCTGAAGCATTTATTACACAGCTGCATGCACTATATCAAGTAAGATAATGTAACAACTATTTTAGGTAATACACAACAAGTATTTGGTATTTCATGCAGGCTTTCTTGTCAAAACCTCTAGCTGATTTGCACTTTATACTCTCTGTTTGCAAAATAAAGCCACGGTATGTCCTGAGCTGTTTATTGTAAGGATAAAAGAGCTAGTGTTTATATTATATTTTTAAATGTTACATGCTGTTTTGGTTAATAAGTCATGATCTCTATTAATGAGGGCATGGTGAAAACTAGCCAAGCCTCTACTGTACAAGAGTACTGCACTGCACACCTGCTCAGCAAGCACTAAACATGTTTTATGTACTTCACAAAAGGATAATATTTTTCCTTTAGCAACATCTTTTGCTTTGGCCACAGAGAGATTTGCTTTATTATCCTGCTGGTATTTTGATATTCATAAACAAGTCTCGAAACAGTTTTAAAACCGGCTTTAAAGGAGTAGTTCAGCAGTAGAAAACAACAGAGCCTCTGTCTACATATATCTTCTGCAGCATTCAGCCTCTTCCCTGAGGTGTTGGACTTCAGACATGTTTTATTAACATTCTGGAGTTGTACCCTCCTGACTAACCAGCCATTAGCTGGCTCACTGATCCTTAACTGCAGATCACTTTCTCTCTTATATAGGCTGCATTTCCCTTAGGTTCCAAAATAATTAGTCTCCCGGCTACAGACGTGATTTCTGTTTAAAGGAAAGCAGAAGAAGCACCTCAGCCACGGCTGGCAAGCATTTTTATTCATGCTAAGCTCCTTCTCTGGTTGATATTCACAGAGCACAAGATTCTAATTCTACTTAATAATTAGACTAATACCAGACATACTTACATTTGACTTCCAGAGCAATTTTCGACACAGTAAGCAAGGAGTTGCATGCACAGAGCTCCCATAGCAACATGTTATTGTTAACCAAAGTTGTGTGCATAGCTCCATGTGCTAAAAATTCACCAAGGACCAATTCAACTGTCAGATACACAGGGGCAACCCCCACGGGATATCAGTGGAAGGCTCAGAGGGCAGAACGACCTTATCAAAATATAATATTGTATTATGATAATAATCACCTAAAGCTCTGCTAGGTCAATACTGTGAGCTGACCTGTTTGGATCACAGAGATAAAGCCCCTGTGCTCTCTCTTTCGCCAGAGCTGAATATAAGGGCATTCTCATTACCAGATATTTGAATACTGTTTGTTAAAATGTGCTCTGGGTGCGATACCTGTACAATAAGGAAGTGTTGGTGCATCCTTATGAACTGTGTGACTGCAAGCATCCCTTTGGAGAACTGATATGGAAAAAGCCTGCTATTAAAAAAAATACTGCAAGTGATGTCAGAATAAGACAAGATAAGCTCATTGCAAATATTCATCAAATAAAATAATAAAAATATTTTCTTGAATGGCATATACTGACATCTTCATTTAGGAAAGGGGAAAAAAAGGGCAATAAAAATGCTGTGCCTGAGGAGTCATTTTTGCATGGAGTCACTTTTGCATAGAGTCACAAAACTCCAGTGGACTTTCCCTAAGCATTTGAGAGTCACGGTTTGTTTTGATTGCCTTTTAATAATATTATGCCTTTTGATATGGCTTCCTTTTTATTGAATATATCAAAAGCAATCTGAATTGTAATAGACTAAAGAATTTTTTAAAAAAGGATAGATATCTAGTAAGTAACTTTTGCTTCTCATACTTCCTGCATTGCATAATTTTAGTAACTCTAGGAACATGTTTCAACTCAAGTTACTGGACATCATGAACTAATGAGAACAAACACAATAAGTGGTAGGTCCCAATAGTGAATTCAGCTTCCCTGCACCCTTACACAGAAGTATAAGAGCTATTCCCCTCCTCATGTTTGCATCTTCCTAAGGTAGGCAGGACTAGGCTCTCTCTGTCCCCCCGCCAAGACTCCTCTGAGTGATGAGGCTCTGTGCTGTTGCAAGTCCAATTACATGGCTCATTTCTAGGTGCCTTCTTGTATCACAGTCAGTCATAGCTGTAAATGCTGAGATTCAGACATCTTACCTTACTTGCAAATACAGCACTGTAATGCATAATAGCAGCCTTACTTTTGCAAAAGTAACCTGGAAATTTTTCTTTAGAGACAGAAACAGTCCTCTGTCTTTCTCTGTACATGTGCATATACCAGGTCTGACATATCTATTTCGTATAAGGATGACTGGTTTTTCGGTCAAGCACATGAAGCCAGGGAGGGAGTCCTCTTAATTCCCTGGGAAGGGAGTACTAGGCCAACCTGCATATTTGCTTTCTTCCCGCCCTTATTTTATTGGATTCCATCTTCCTTGATAAGTAATTTTAAAGTGTACATTTTAGGCATTTACTTTGATCTGTTTTCCTGGTAATTAAATTGCCAGTCTTTAAATTGACAATTTAAAATAATCCTAATTAAGACAACTTCCCCAAACTTCAAATACTGGTTTTGAATTCTAGTGTGAAGAGAATGAATAATGATTCTCTGAGTATTCACTTTAACACTGTCTACTTCTCCCACACAAGGAAATTGATTTTCTCACCTGTCATGTTAACTAAGGGCACAATCCTGCAAATTCTTACTTCTGCAAGTTGGTCTTAGTCAGACAGCAATTCGCTGGAACTAATTACAAGATTTGCTCATGTGAATAAGGGTGGCCTGGATAAGATAATTCGGATAAATGTGCAAGTGTGTAAGTGCACTGACAAAGCCTGTGCAATGAGCATTTCATACATAGTGATGTATAAAAAGCTCTCTCTTGCAGAACAGTAACAACACGTCACATAGGAAGTGGAAATAAAGATTTTTACAGGTTGAAATAAAAATAATTATCATGGACACATAGGTATATGCAGAGAATTGCTTCCAATCTGTATTTGAATAATTTATGATCAAATGATCTGACCGTAAAACATACATAAAAACCTGCAGTACTTTATTTTTACTAACTCTAAACATCGTGTATTGTGCGACTATGACACCTACAGAACACTAAGACAGACGAGCTTAAGAGCAACAGTGACAGTCAGGAGAATATGAAAAATATGTAAACTGAATGTCCAACTACTAATAGTTTACAGAGGCTGTGAAACAATTATACATTACTATGTTTACCTCAGCCTTTTATATTTACATATTGGAATGTATGTTGGAGGGTTTAATTGTGAGGTTGTCAAAAGTAAAAGCACTTTTAGAAAACCAAACCATGCAATATTACAGGGGAAAAAAAGATTCAAAAGTCTTTTGTTCAAATGGAAATACAAAAAACAACATGTTGTTTAAGCAGGATTTTATTTTCTTCTACTCAAGTGATGAAGAGGCTTTTGTAAAGAAAGGCTTTCATCTTACACATGCAGTACTCCATCACAACATAATTACCCTAATTTGTATTCCACTGTAGAAATAGGCTTTTTCAGCTTAAACAAATTAAGCAACAATCACTAAGTGTACATGATCAGCATTCTTTCAAGTAACCTGTTATCAGCTCCGGCTACAGCTTTATCTTGATAAAATGGAAATCCTTTTCTATTTTCCTACTTTCCCAGCCCCCCCAGGATTATGCCAGTCAGATTGCCTAGAGAGGCACCATGATTCACTGGCTGGAGAAAGGGCTAGTGCATCCAGAAATTATTTCCTACGGCCTTACTAAATCATTATGTGATCTGGGTCAAATCCTGACTGCCTTTGGGCCCCTATTTAGGAGGGAGCCTAAGTACACACTTAACTCTGTGCATGTGAATAATCCGGCCACACTTAGAAGGTCTTTTAAACAGCTGCATGTGATCCCTGCTGAATAGAGGCTGTTCTGCTGCTCTTTTCCTCTGCCTTTGGTTGATATTATGTGTCCTGGAGGATGACAGGACAAGCTCCATCTGTATTTATATTACTTGTCCTTTAGCTGTGTAACTAAGGATATCCCTGCTGTTTGTACACATTCTTCTAAATATTAATCTCACTCTGACCTGGTGGATCACTTTGGTGAGGCTTTGCCCTCATCACCTTCTCCTCCTCAGTTCCTTCAGGGATGACCAGGGTATCTTCTCCACTGCTGGATCTGGATGAGATAAAGTCTCACTGGTGCCTGCTTTACAAGATGCAGCTGTGGAAATGGCATCTGGCTTCATACAGGCTTGTTAAGATACTTATATAAAAAACCCTCAAAAAACAACACCAAAAAAGAGGAGAAATAAGGCCATTTCCGAGGTGTGGTAGGAGGATAGAGGTACCTGTCTGCTCCCAAGGCAGTAGTTAGCAGAATTTGGATATTTCCCCAGGAAATAAAATGATCTTCTGTCAGCCCTAAAGGAGGCTGACCCCACTCTGTGACCCACTAGACAGAGATCTTTTCAAAGTAGGTAGCTCTCAGCAGGAACGAGATGAATGGGAAGAGAATGTACCTAGCTCCAAAGAGTGGGAACTATCACTGTTTCTCCTGAAGTGCTGGAGAAACAGCACATTCGTTGTGATCTTCTCTGACACAGCTGAGATCAGCCGTCAGAAATATGAGAATTAGTGGTGGCAGCTGGAGAATGCTACCTTCCCCAGAGTACTACTATCTCCATCTTTTTCACAGCCATCCCTTGCAGACTTCCCTTTCTCCTACAATCCCTACAGACTGTCAGAGAGAAGCAATCTCAAGGCTGCTTCACGAGGGAAGGTGACCTGAGGATAATCATAGCACAGGCACGGCAATACCCTCACTGTTGGGTGAGCAGAGCAACAGTTTTGAAGGCAACAGGTCTCATAAACAGTCCAGCAAGCTGAAATGGGGCTTCTGAACATGGGCAGAGGTTGTGGATTCATGAGGCTTTAAGGGAGGAAGCATGACAAATGGGGTGAGTTTTCAGGGATCATGTAAGCCATGACCTGAGGGTGGACACAACCCAAGTGAGGCAGCAATAGGTCCCATTGACAGTCCAACCATCATCAGGCAGAGACCAGGTCATGAGTTGGGTGCAAGGTCAACCCAGAAAATGAGAAAATAATTCAGGAACAGGCAGCTCAGAGCAGGCCTAATGACCCAGACCTGAGCTGAAAAGGGGTAATTGAGCTGATGACATGGGTGTAGTAAGGCTGACCAGGACAATTAGGGCCCCATCCCAGCCTTGCCCAGTCACCAATCTGGATCATGGATAGAATAGAGAAGAACCCTCTTTTTCTTAGAAAAGAGCAAGTAGTGGTTGAAGTGCTCCTCCTTCAGTGTTTAACATCTTAATTGTGCTCAGGAGTTCCTGAAATTAATACCTCAATATCTGGTCTTTGTTAACTCCACCACCCTTTCAACTGCCAAAATCCTAACTACCAAAGGACTTCCTAGCACCTTATGGTGAATGCTTTGTCCTCCCTTGTCATCACTGGATCCAAGGAGGAATATGAAACTGTGGACATTGGGAAATCCATACCAGAGAAAAGTTGTAAGGACAGGGGGCTTAAATAGCCTTCACAGGCAAAGTAAGGACCTGCCAGGAGTATCCTCATGCTTGATATGAGGATTATCATCCATATGTTGTGCCACATACAGAAGATACTAATTGTTCTGAGGAAAATGGGATGGGAAAATCCACACAATAGAGGCCCCTTTGTGTCAGAAAGCTATGACTAAATGAATATGCTGCTTGACCTTGAGATTCAGCCTTCTTGAACTCCCTTTCACAAGTTCGAAATTTCCAGTGCGTCCATCCAAAATTAGAGGATATGTGTAAGAACATATGTCTTTGCTGCAACAGCAAGACAAGTTGTAACCCACTGGAGATTGTTTCAATTGCCAGTTCTGGCTGCCACTATCAGGAACAGAGCAGAGCAAATACTTTCTCTCATGCCTGTTTCCCCTCTCCTCCCTCAGAGTTTCACTTCCATCTCTGTAGTCAGGGGCATGGTTGCACTATGTACTCAAGAAGAAAGCTGCTTTTCCTTCCGATCAAACCAACCTGTCTTGCTCCAAGCTTTCATGCCATGGCTGGAATTCAAACAAATGATTTAGCCCTGTTGAATTTATTGCCTCTTTTAAGGAATTCCATCATCTCCTTTAGCCTGTCCATGCCCAGGAGTAGCAAATTCTAAAAGCAATCTTAAATTTAAATGTACCATTCTGTTTACTGAGCAGTGAACCTTCAGGCAATAAATACTACAGCAGGAATTCACCAGGACTCTGTTAGGGCTTGACAGCCCCGACAGCCATTGCGCAAATCTTTGTTAGTCCTGACAACATGCTTTTTTTTGAAACCAAATGAATTACAAATTTGTTTTTAATCTTTGGGGTTACTCCGAATGCTTTAGAAAGGATCCAAAGCTGTTTAAAACTGTATTCGCATTACAAGCAGGCAGTAAATTTCAGACTACTAGGCAAGCCCATTGTCACTCAGTGTGAACAGAGAAGCATAGAGAACCGCAGAGAAGCAACTCGGCAAAACTTTTGTCCATGTGCTAGAGTTCTTTAATGCATTTCATACACAACAAGTGCTCTGGACCTCTCTGGTTTTAAAAGTCATTTCCCTGGTTCCCAGATAGATGACCCGCCCATCATGCAGAACCCCTAGAGGCACCATGCAGGTGCTAAACAGCAATCCTAGCAGTCATATGATTGTGTTAACTTTTCCTTCACCCTACAAGTGTGACAGCTACAGGAGTTGTTCAGCAAGGTTCCAAGCCAAAGCTAATTTCTGTAAAACGGGGTGAATAACACTATGAGGTCGTATGTGCTCAGACTTGTAGAGCCATCATGGTTATCCTGGTACTGTAACACCCTTATCCCAAGGCTCCTGAAGAGGAAGTAAGACCTTTACATTGGCACAGTCTGAGTTCCCTCAGACTCTGAGTCTCTTTCAGTACTTCATTAAGGCGGCATATACTTCCAGGCTACATTGGAATACATTTTTTTTTCCCTTTTTGCCTTCTCTCTGTGAATTTCAGATTTTCATCCTTTTCCTCCTTAAAGAGCTCTCTGGATTTCTGCTACTTTGATGCAGTCTTGCAGAACCCTTCAGTCCACAAAATCAAAGGAAAAACACAATTCCCACTGAGACATCACTTCCTGGTGTCAAAGCAGTTGAGATTCCTGTGCTAATCTCATAAGAAATTTCATTAAGCAGTATCACTTCAGCACATACAAGTGCAATGCCTTCCTGAAATGTGCCATTTAGGGCTGCATCTCATGAGCTGCTTGGAATTATCTGATAGGTGCTCTGCTTTCCTGCTGCAGGCTCTGCGCAGACTCCAGCTAGGCCTGAAGCAGGCGGTGTTAACTCCTAGTTTTTATGTCATGCTTCTGTCAATGGGTTTCTAACATCTTGAGGATGTGAAAAAGTTAAAAGTTGTGTTTGATCCATATCATCAGAGTGGAGGAAGCCAGACATGGTCCCCAAGACAAAAGGACTCTCACTCTGCTAATGCGTTAGTTCCTTTCTGCATCTTTCCCCATCCAGCCCTGTGTTGCAGTGAGCAACTTTGACAGGGTGTTGGGGCACTGAATGCATCAACACCCTTTAATGTCCCTGACCAGCCTCACCTGGGGCCTTCACCCACCGCCTCTGCCCATATCCTGGGGCATCCATTTAAGCTCAGGTCGAAGCCTTCAGCCATGCCTCAAGCTATATCGTTGCAGGTGTGTTTGTCTCCAGTCTCTGTTCCTGTCTCCTGCCTGAACCTTGCCCTACTGTCACTGCTTTGTGTCAAGCCCTGCCTCTTGCTGCTCCACCAGACAGGAGTTCCAGGATAGACCTCCACCCAAGCAGAGGAGGTCACCTGCCCTCAGCAGTCTGGGACTGTTGATGGACCTTGATACCATCTCCCAGGTCTGCCCACCTTGTTCAGATCCTACAGCACTCTGCCCTGTAGGTGAGGGCTCCCTGAGTCACCCTTGCCTAGGTTTTGAGGCTCCTCTGGGGTGGCTGGGACCAGTTCATGCTGTCCCCAAAGAGTTGTAGGGATTGAATGGCTGATGTGGGTGGAATGGGTGTGGGGGTGTGTGACCAGCCACAGGAAATTGGGATGCTGAAGCTGTCATCTCATCATGAAGCCATTTCTCATCAAGTTCTTTATGCACCCAGCTGGCAGTGTCTGTGTGTAATCTCAGACAGTTTCCCTTTGCAGCTGTGGGGAGCCTCCTTTGATGCGCCTCTGTAGGTGGCTGCCGATCCCTCAACTGGGGCTGGCAAACAGAATCTCCTCTGTAGAGGAAAAGAAAACACCCCGGTGATGCCATGTGACTGTTTGCTTTATGCATGCAGGAGGAACTGACGTCAGGTGCCTCAGGATATTGTTCTAATGCAGTAACATGATGTGGTGTGTATCTCTGTGCATCTAATATACCTAATGCAGTGCCTGTCGTGAACGTGGTCAGTCTACCTCCCTTCTGCCCTTGGTCTCTTCTACTTTCAAGGCTCTCCATGTGTACTGAAAAAAAAAAATCTGCAGGGTCTGCTTGTGACTATCAATTGAAAATACAGTGATCACCTGTAGACATATTAAGAACAGGTTTTTTTGCATTGTTCCTACCTGTGTGGTTGTAGGCATTGTTAACGCAGCAGAGCAAATGCATAAGTGTGCAACAGAGGGGAATCAATGCTGATTTCATTTTTGCTACTTGCTTGGGAGGAAAGGGAAAGAAGTTATTTCATGAATCTTTGGTATGCAGCAGAGTTCACAGAATGGTTAAGGTTAGAAGGGACCACTGGATGTCTTCTAGTCCAAACTCCTTGCTCAGGCAGGGACCACTACAGAATGCTACTCAGGATTGCTTCCAGATGGCTTTTGACTAACTCCAGGGAAGGAGACTCTGCAACCTCCCTGGGGATTCTCTTCCAAAGTTCAGTCACCCTTACAGTAAAAATCTTCCTCATGTTCAGGTGCAACTTGCTATGTTTCAACTTCTCCTTTTGCCTCTCATCTTATTGAACAGCACCTCTGAGAAGATCCTAGCTCCAACCTCTTGACACTCTCCCTTCAGACACTGGTGTTCTCTTTTCTTTGTCACAGCTTTCAGTTTGAATGTAAATACTGATACAAGAGGATTAAAAAGTGATGCCAAGCAATAAAACTAGGCCAACATTTCCAGTATTATGTGTAAATGCAAGTAGGGACTTGTGCTTTGCTGAGGGCACCACGCAGCTAGTGCCCTGTGAAAATATCCATGTTTGGGGAAACCCAGTTGCCCAGGAGCTTCTGCCCTCCTCTGCAGAATTCCCCTGCAGCATGGGAATATGCAGAATGGGATTGTATCTATAGTACATATTGCCTGAGAGAATTTACTGAGGACTATAAAAGCATAAAATGTAAGGGTTGTTATGTAATGATGTGTGAATTGAGGCGGTGATGTAATCTGGTAAAACCTGCACTTACACAGTCATCTGGCTGTACAGGAAGCATCTTCTTACCTGCCCAACGACCCAAGACTGTTCTAAAGTCTGAGGGGGTTATTCCTAATCTAAATGTGCGTATTGCTCATATACATTTTCCTTATGGATGTAATTATTTTTGCTGTCTTCTAACCCTATTGGGAGTTTGCTGTAAAGCATGCCTTGGTTGAACTGCAAATTATGACCTACTCCTTTTCCTTAACTGAGAATAATTGTCTTTCAGCCTTAGAAAAAGTAGTCTTGATCTGCTACTGTAGTGAGGATGAAGAGGAGGCTTGCGTCTACCCTCATCTCCCACATCAACTTTCTAGGAAAAAAGGGTAGAATAATGCTATTTAAAGGGAAAAAACCCTATTATTCCTAGGCTTTGTGAACACTTGTTTGGACATCTTGGATTGTGTCTTTTCTATGCTCCAGTGCTGCAGGCAGTTTATGCCTCTTTTGTATTTTAACAGAGGTCTGTTATCATCTCAGATGTCTCAGATTTTAACAGAGGTCTGAGATGTTAAGAGTGATATTTCTTATGCACTCTCACCATAGTAAAACCTTTACAGCGTTTCCTAGGATGACAATTTACTTGGGGCTTGCCGCTATTCTGTCATCTCCATCAGCTGAGATCCAGCACGCCTGCAGCAAAGACCCGGACGCAGCTGCTCAGGTCATTTCAGAAGGAGCTGACTCGGAGTTTCTCACTTGCTAGGAAGCCATGCAGCGAGTATTTCCTGCAGATGATGAGAAGCAGAGGATGATCAGCATCTCTCTCATGCCGACCGTGCTTGTGTTTCATAGGGCAGGAACTTGGATCAGGCACGCTGTCACGGTTGCGCTTCTCACCTTCTCCCCACGGAACGCCAGGGTGGGGATGGATCCCCCCTCCCGGTGCTGCTGTGGCTTCTGGCAGGTGCACAGGGGCAGGCAGCCCCAGATGTTCAGGGTAACGGCACGAAGCTGTGTCAGGGGAGCTTTAGGCTGGATATTAAGAGGAGGTTCTTCACCCATAGGGTGGTTGGGCCCTGGAACAGGCTCCCCAGGGCAGCGGTCAGCGNAAGTGGTTGTGGGGGTGTGTGACCAGCCACAGGAAATTGGGATGCTGAAGCTGTCAGTGGGGTTGAGCAAGAGTTGGACAATACAAGTTTCCCTGAACTCTCCTCTTAAACTATGTGGTTGCAGAGGTTAAGGTTGTCCCTGGGGGCCAAGGGGATCACAGAACAAGGCAACCTGTCTTGGCGATTCACCATCCTCTATCTGGCTTGGGGATGCCACCCCTGAAGCCAGGTAGAGGATGAGGTCAAGCCCCTCTAAGAATGGACTAGTGATGCTTGAGTTGCCTCTGAGAAGCTTCTGAGGCCAGGGAGGTTCAGGACTTTCCTGATGAGACCTGAAGGCTGGGGAAATTGAATGATGATGCCTAGGTGGTTTGTGGTCCTGGAGAAAGAGAGACCGTGTGGCATGCAAAACTTCAAGCTACCCCTGAGGCCAGGATGCCAATTTAAGGATCAAGTAAGCTCTGAAACATGTGTTTATGTGGTAGGATCAACCCTAAGGAGCCTTAGTAGGAGAAGGATGTTCCTGCCACCTCCAATGAGCCACACTGTATTCCAAAGCTTGGGCAGCTGGGCATGGTGCCCCAGAGGGGTATGAAGCTGTTAGCTTGCACCCTCTTCTGGTTTCCCAGTGTCTGTGGCTGGGCTTTGGGGTCTCTCTGGGGTGCCTGAAAACCCCTCCAGCTCTTGACTCACAGGTGAGTCTGGCATGAGGGATCTTTCCTCACAGTCAAGCTTTTTCTGTAGGTACATAGCAGAGAGATGTAGGGAGATATTGACTAGTCTGATTCTAAGGCTGAATTTCTGTCTCTTGCAGTGTTGATCAGAATGCTGATAGCAGAAAAGGCTGTTTACAGAATATATAATAGATACTTCAAAGAGTTTTTCTAGCTTTGAGTTCTTCAGGCACATGCTTTTGTCCATAAGGCATTTCATGTTCAGTAAACCTGATACAATATATTCCCTATTAGATGAAGAATTACAATTGCTCCAGTCTTCTCCCTGGGTTGCAGCTTAAAATTTAGGTGATGATACAACAACTTATGATTTCTGTCTGAATTTGGGGTTATATTACAAGATGAAGGTAACTCTCTGCTCTAATGAAAGGATCAAAGAAATTCTCAGTACTCAAAGCTGCAGTTCTCTAGGACCCCCTCAAATAATGAGAGAATAAGTTGCACAGCATTACAGTGTCTTATAAACCTGCTTAACTTTCTGCATGTTAACAGCTTCACTAACTGAGATAGGAGTGTTTATTGAGTTTTGGCATTACAAATGTGCTTACAGGCATGCAGAACTAAGGTGTTAGTTTTTATCCAAACTCATATATCCTTCAATTATTCTACATATTTTAGTTTTGCAATTTAATTTTTGAATATCTACAATTTCTTCAGCAGTGGTGATGTATGTTCTCTTTTTTTTTTTGAATGTTCAATAGTAATTGTGTATGATCTTGACCCATTACATATCTTCCTTTTCTTACAGAAACACAATTTTATATTTTGTCTGCACTACCCATTACAAAACAGAATAGGCAAAAAGACTGCTAGTAGAAATCTGTCAAAATCAAATCATACCGAAAGCAGAAAATTTCATGTGCAGAGAGATCAACATTTTTTTTCTTTTTTCCCCCAGTCCCTTTGACTTGTGAGGAGCCTTAGCTTCACTTGGAAACCGGCTTGCATTAGGCCATTTCTCATCAAGTTCTTTATGCACCCAGCTGGCAGTGTCTGTGTGTAATCTCAGACAGTTTCCCTTTGCAGCTGTGGGGAGCCTCCTTTGATGCGCCTCTGTAGGTGGCTGCCGATCCCTCAACTGGGGCTGGCAAACAGAATCTCCTCTGTAGAGGAAAAGAAAACACCCCGGTGATGCCATGTGACTGTTTGCTTTATGCATGCAGGAGGAACTGACGTCAGGTGCCTCAGGATATTGTTCTAATGCAGTAACATGATGTGGTGTGTATCTCTGTGCATCTAATATACCTAATGCAGTGCCTGTCGTGAACGTGGTCAGTCTACCTCCCTTCTGCCCTTGGTCTCTTCTACTTTCAAGGCTCTCCATGTGTACTGAAAAAAAAAAATCTGCAGGGTCTGCTTGTGACTATCAATTGAAAATACAGTGATCACCTGTAGACATATTAAGAACAGGTTTTTTTGCATTGTTCCTACCTGTGTGGTTGTAGGCATTGTTAACGCAGCAGAGCAAATGCATAAGTGTGCAACAGAGGGGAATCAATGCTGATTTCATTTTTGCTACTTGCTTGGGAGGAAAGGGAAAGAAGTTATTTCATGAATCTTTGGTATGCAGCAGAGTTCACAGAATGGTTAAGGTTAGAAGGGACCACTGGATGTCTTCTAGTCCAAACTCCTTGCTCAGGCAGGGACCACTACAGAATGCTACTCAGGATTGCTTCCAGATGGCTTTTGACTAACTCCAGGGAAGGAGACTCTGCAACCTCCCTGGGGATTCTCTTCCAAAGTTCAGTCACCCTTACAGTAAAAATCTTCCTCATGTTCAGGTGCAACTTGCTATGTTTCAACTTCTCCTTTTGCCTCTCATCTTATTGAACAGCACCTCTGAGAAGATCCTAGCTCCAACCTCTTGACACTCTCCCTTCAGACACTGGTGTTCTCTTTTCTTTGTCACAGCTTTCAGTTTGAATGTAAATACTGATACAAGAGGATTAAAAAGTGATGCCAAGCAATAAAACTAGGCCAACATTTCCAGTATTATGTGTAAATGCAAGTAGGGACTTGTGCTTTGCTGAGGGCACCACGCAGCTAGTGCCCTGTGAAAATATCCATGTTTGGGGAAACCCAGTTGCCCAGGAGCTTCTGCCCTCCTCTGCAGAATTCCCCTGCAGCATGGGAATATGCAGAATGGGATTGTATCTATAGTACATATTGCCTGAGAGAATTTACTGAGGACTATAAAAGCATAAAATGTAAGGGTTGTTATGTAATGATGTGTGAATTGAGGCGGTGATGTAATCTGGTAAAACCTGCACTTACACAGTCATCTGGCTGTACAGGAAGCATCTTCTTACCTGCCCAACGACCCAAGACTGTTCTAAAGTCTGAGGGGGTTATTCCTAATCTAAATGTGCGTATTGCTCATATACATTTTCCTTATGGATGTAATTATTTTTGCTGTCTTCTAACCCTATTGGGAGTTTGCTGTAAAGCATGCCTTGGTTGAACTGCAAATTATGACCTACTCCTTTTCCTTAACTGAGAATAATTGTCTTTCAGCCTTAGAAAAAGTAGTCTTGATCTGCTACTGTAGTGAGGATGAAGAGGAGGCTTGCGTCTACCCTCATCTCCCACATCAACTTTCTAGGAAAAAAGGGTAGAATAATGCTATTTAAAGGGAAAAAACCCTATTATTCCTAGGCTTTGTGAACACTTGTTTGGACATCTTGGATTGTGTCTTTTCTATGCTCCAGTGCTGCAGGCAGTTTATGCCTCTTTTGTATTTTAACAGAGGTCTGTTATCATCTCAGATGTCTCAGATTTTAACAGAGGTCTGAGATGTTAAGAGTGATATTTCTTATGCACTCTCACCATAGTAAAACCTTTACAGCGTTTCCTAGGATGACAATTTACTTGGGGCTTGCCGCTATTCTGTCATCTCCATCAGCTGAGATCCAGCACGCCTGCAGCAAAGACCCGGACGCAGCTGCTCAGGTCATTTCAGAAGGAGCTGACTCGGAGTTTCTCACTTGCTAGGAAGCCATGCAGCGAGTATTTCCTGCAGATGATGAGAAGCAGAGGATGATCAGCATCTCTCTCATGCCGACCGTGCTTGTGTTTCATAGGGCAGGAACTTGGATCAGGCACGCTGTCACGGTTGCGCTTCTCACCTTCTCCCCACGGAACGCCAGGGTGGGGATGGATCCCCCCTCCCGGTGCTGCTGTGGCTTCTGGCAGGTGCACAGGGGCAGGCAGCCCCAGATGTTCAGGGTAACGGCACGAAGCTGTGTCAGGGGAGCTTTAGGCTGGATATTAAGAGGAGGTTCTTCACCCATAGGGTGGTTGGGCCCTGGAACAGGCTCCCCAGGGCAGCGGTCAGCGCGCCAGGCTGAGAGAGTTCAAGAAGCCTTTGGGCAATGCTGTCAGGCACAGAGCGCGCCTCGGGGGCTGTCTGTCCTGCGCAGGGCCCGCAGCTGGCCTTGGACGGCCCTCGCGGGTCCCTTCCATGGGCAGCACTTCTCACAAGGGGACGTTCCACAGCTCCTCGCAGCGCGGCCCCGCCGGGCTCGGCCCCGCGCGGGCGGCGGAAGCGCGCGCGCAGCCCCGGCCGG
>WBMY01009488.1:258934-301371 GCA_013397315.1 Donacobius atricapilla
TCTGCTGGTGAGCCAGGTTATGTGATACTTTAGGATGGTGGAGTCCGCGTCCCCGGCGGTGTTCATTGAAAGACCGACTGAACGTGTCACTTAGTGCCGTGGTCTAGTTGACATGATGGTGTTTGGCCATAGGTCTGACTCGGTGATCTCAGAGGTCTTTTTTGGTTTGATTGATTCTGAGGTTCTGTGACTTCAGTTTCCTACTGCCCTTTCCCTCTGTTAAACACAAGCTCATGAGAACTCTGGGGTAGAGGGTGGTTTTGTGCTATTTTTAGTTGTAAAATGTTAGCTAACAGAGAAAGGAGTTGTCTCTTCCTCCCCATTCCCCCCCACCTCCCCCTTTACCCCAGACACTTATGGTGCTTTCAGCTGTTACTTAAAGCTTTACTGTGGTTTTCTCTCTTTTTCTTGCTTTTCATGGAAAGGCAATAAACTCATTGCAGAACCATACCAATGTTTTTGATGAGGAACTGAAATGGTCTAGAAAACCTTATTCCATAGCCTGTGGAGTAACTTCACTGAGGCACCTGCTGTGTTTTCATCTCTGTTACTTCTACAGATTGAATTACGAGAAAGATATTATTTTAGATAAGATCAAGCAGCATTTGCACCTTGTGTTGTGTAACAGTTGAATGATTCTGCCGTTAGTTTATTTATAGGAAAAGTAGTGCGACATACTTCTAGTTGTTTACTGTAGAAAGAATTTACAGGTTTGTTGTATTTTTTTCCTGAAAAGGAAACTTGTGGAGTTCCAGTGGAGAACAGCGCAATCAATTACAGACAATGTTTTGCCTAGTGTACCCCTGAGGGCATGGCATGGCCTTCTCTCTAGAAATGTTGCCTCATAGCAATACTGTAAAGAACTCCTCACCTGTTTCTAGGAATCATGTAAAAGAGGTGGTTTCTGTGGGCAGGGAATTTTGAAAAGGGATTAAAGAAGAAAAGGGCATGTGTTTTACCGAAGTATTTTTTCTTATGAAATATATATATATATATAGTAAACCTGTTTTCCTATGAAGGTGTACACCCTTGGCTTTTTGAAAACCAAAGTTGTTTAATTGGAGATGACCTCACATTAACAGAGGGCTCATCCTGTTTGCCAACTTTGTTTTTGGTAGCCATGAGTATGTGTATATAGATGTGGAAGGCTTCTGCTCTTCCTATTAAGTAGTTCAAAGACTTTGGTGTCAGTCCTTTGGAGCCTCCAGAAGGCCTGTAAAAAGCCTACTTTGTTTCCTTTTTTCTGGCATCTCAGGGGTGTTGTCTGACAGCACCAGTGCATGCAGTATTGAAAATCTTGCATTAGTGGCACCTCTGTAAAACAAAATGTTTTTATAGCTACTTAATAGCACTCATGAGTTATGTCACTTAAAGTGATTTCTAGCCCTGACCATCACCATCAAGGCAACAGTATATTGAGAAACTTCTAATAAAATGAATTTGCATGGAAATTGCTTTCATAGATTCTTTTATGTTTTGCTCACATAGACAAATAATAAATTGGCTCTTCAGGGTTGGCTATGCTCAGAACTCCTACAATTTTTGCAAGGGCTGGTAGCTACTGAGATGTCCTTAACTTCTTGTGCTGTTTTCATGTGGGAGTTAATAAAGGACCTGAGAAAGATGCAGAAACACTGAGCTGGGGATATGACCCTTTGCTGTGTTTCTAATGTAGTCCCTGGCACTTCTGTTTAGGTTTTACGCAGAATGGGTTCTGCTTAGAATATAACCAAAATTTCATTTTGAGTACTTTGCAATTCTGGAGCTGTGAGAAAACGTGATGTTGAAAGAAGGCTGTAATCAGAGAATGAGGGTGAGATGTGGCTTTTGATATTTCAGTTATGAAGCTCTTTTGAGAGAGCTGCTGGACTGTTTAAAATAATGTAAAACAAAGTGATAAATACTATACATCATGACTTCAAGAGTAAACTGCTGGTATAGATTTTGTCATTGTAGGTTGGTTTTCTAATAATTGAATTAAATGTATTGAAAGTTTCTCTGCCATCTGTGCACCCAACATTTTTAAGTCATGGAATTTATCTGTACAGTGGGAGCTCCTTTCTCTCTTCTCTGATGTTATTTTTAGCATGCTGTTATTCCAGGGAAATATTTTCACCCTTGTTCATAAGTGCAGAAGTATCAGGCTGATGGGATAGCAAGGTTGGATATCATTTGCCACTAGAGAAGGGAGTTCAAATGATTGCCAATCTGTGGAGATGAATGTGGCTATAAACTTTTGGAGTTTAGTGATTGTTTCTAGTATGTAAATTACAGATTTTAGTACTGACAAAGACTCTTAAAGCATAATTCAGGTAGAGATTTCTGGTTCCAGGAGTAGCTTTTTGGAATTTGTAGGGAAGGTATGCTGTGCTATACGCTGTGGGCAAAAAGTACAGCAAAGTTTTGAAAGGAAAAAAACCTGAGAGTTCAATAAAGTCTGTATTGGGTGAAAAATGTAGCTCTATTTCTGAAACACTCTTTGTGTTTTGATTTATTTTGTCTATCCCCAACTTGCATAGATTGTTACAGTACTGTGATCTATTTCACAGGTGCCAGCCAGCCTTACTGGACCTCTTAAGGCTGCTGCCATTAGAAACTGTTGCAACTTTCTGTAGCTGCTAGGTCTTGATCACGGGTTGTTCCTTTTGAGCTCCTGCCTCCCTCCAGCTTATGCCAGCACTATGCATGAATATCTTGGATAAGCTGGACTGAAATCTGGCTGAGAATACATTTTTCCCACTCCTTGTAAGTTGGGTCTCAGCTGGTTGTATTCCCATGCCTGGTTCACTATACAAGCTTTGGGGACTGGCACAGAGGAGAAGCTACCTGGGTATAGGAATGATTCAGCTTAAAAAAATAGACTTATGTGGATGAGTGTTTCCTTGTTTGTAGTTTGTCCTATGTTGGCAAATATGAAAGAAATTTTCTGTCCTCAGAGTCATGGATGTTTGTCAGTCTGATCAGAGAGAAGGAACTGTGAAGTGCAGTGTGTGTTACAGAACCTTGTACCACAGCTGTGTTTGCAATTGGCTTCAGGAGATTCTGCTTACAGCTACTAGGGCTTGGCTGTTCAGCACTCGGACTATACAAAGGAAGGGAAAGTGCATCCTTAGAGAAAAGAAATATAGAGGCATTTCCCTTACTTACAAGATTTGTACAATATTGTATTATGAAGCTATATATTCAGCCATATAGATTAAAAATCTTGCAGTCACCTGAAGGTGCCTGCTTCCTGTGTGCTTTACACCTACTCCATCGGTACAGTATGACACAGGAAATTATGTTGTCAAATGAGTTGAAATAAAGATTTGGAAACAGTTGCTGTATAATCAAAATCAGAAAAAAGAAATAATCATTTTAGTCAGCTTTACAACTACTCATGGCTGATGTCTATATACTGATGAATGCTGATGGCTAATACTAGATAACACCACAAAGATAAAGGGGTTATTCTCATGGTGTCTTACACCCGAATCTCTGAAAGTGTAGGGGCAAAAAATCTTAGGAGAGGTAGAATTTGTCTAGTGAAAAGAAATGTGCTAGTCTGGCTGTTACTATTGGGTATTGCTTACTGTGTTTCCTACTAATGCTAAAATACACATTGCTTTCCATACTAGACTGCTTACAGCAAATATTGATGTACGATGCTTTTCCTGCCTGAAATCTGGAATTCTGCATCTCTGTTTCAACACTGAGACCTTTTTCTGCCTGTAAAGCTCAGTATCAATGAGTTATTTACAAGTTGGTCAGCATGGCAGAGAGATTTCCTTCCTCCATGAGGGCATGTAAACCTTCAAAAACACACATATAAGCCATATCTAAATAACAAGTTAATTTTCTGTGTTGCTGTTTCATGCTGTGTCCTTAAACCACCTCAGAAGGTTTCCTAGGGTTGGGTGCCCAAGGGGGGGCAGGTTTTCTGTGAAGTCTCAAAGTGGTAGTGTGCATAGTGTTCTACAAGGTACTCTGTAGTTTGTTTTTTTTTTTAAATATGAAGGTTTTTTTATAACTGTTACAGCTATTTTAGCTCAGTTTGGCTATTTTGCAATTGATAGTAGACAAAGCAGGATGCTTTTCCAAAATACACCACTGATACTGTTTTCCAAAAATTTACTAGATGTGGAAAGCTCCAAGCCAAATGCAGAAGTCCAGAATTGAATTCTGGTAAATGAATAGCCTGCATTTTTGGGCTTTCAGGAGTCAAAAGCTTTATCAAATGGAAGTAACAAACGATGCAAAAATAGGTTATACCAGATGACTCTACTGCCCTCTCCTAGTTATACAAGATACGAGGAAGCCATTAGGTCAAGCTGAGCTCTCTGGGATGTGTTCTGAGGAAATGTCTGTGTAAGGTATAATAGCTAGGGCATGTGTGGTTTGGGGGAGGCAGCCAGATAAGGCTGTAGCTTGAGAGTTAGATTGGCTTTGCTGGGTTGTTGGTTTGAGAGGTCTTTAGGGGTAGCCCTTAAAGAATGTACCTGTGGCAGGAGCTTGGGAGCCTATGTGTTGATGATGATGCCTGCCCAGCTGTAGAGTTTGAGATGGCAGTCTAGTAGTGTTCCTTTGTGGCTTTAGATGTGCATTATTCACAAAATTCTTGTTTATTTTTAAGTAATTATTCACTTGGTCATAGTGGCTAGAAGCAGACATCTAAGGAGATTTTTCTTGAAGTGGATGCTAGATTAAGTAAGCTCTTAAACCTTAGTATATATTGGTATAGATACATACAGAACCCCTTATTTTAAAAGCTGTGAACTGAAGTTGGAATTTCACATCTGAGTTGAGCAATACGCTTGATTTGTTTTAGGCAATTACCCTACAAGTACTCAATTCAGAGCTGAACCTGGCTTTTCTAAGTGATTTGCTTGTGTGTGTGAGAGGAGCCAGTTAAATTTTTAAACATAGGTACATAATTAGGTTAGGCTGTTACAAGATTTTTATGTGGAATCTGTCCAATTCTGTAGTGTAAGACCAGAGCTGAGTATGGTTTAAAGTTTTTCTGAGTTTTTTTAATTGGTTGGTAATTTTATTCTTTCTGCATAAAAAGTTTTAACGGGGCTGCTTTTTTTTTTTTTTCCAAGCTTGCTAAGATTCTGCAGCTTAATGCTAGCTTTAGATTTCCCCCATCATAGCCTTTCCTTCCAGTCTCTGGAAGGCTTCTTGTAGGCATCCAAAGCTAGTTTTGTATTAAAGGCATTTACAAGAAAGTTCAGAAGCTTTTCCTTCCTTGCCTGGTTGTCGCCTTTTCCCTGCTAACTGCAAGTATTTAGATTAGCCCCACTGACCCTTGACAAGCACTTTCTCCAATGAATAATATTACCTCGGTGGAGAGTTTTTGTGTGTGTCCTGTATGACCTTCTTTAGACTATTTGTGGTCCCTCAAGCACTTCTGTCAATAGTGTTTCTGAGGAGAGGGACTCAATCTGCTTAACCATGTGTACTCTGGAGCAGGAAAGTGTACTCTGCTGCTTCTCTAGGTGTCCTTCCTCTGCCCTCTGACAATATCTAGGTCACAGCACAGTCACTGAAGGTGTAACAGTTGTGCTGTAAACTTGGGATAATGACCAGCTGGCAGGTGTGATTGCAGCTTGCAGAATTGTGTCCTTAACTCCTTCTTTTTAATGCCTGAAAGGGTTTGTTCTGTCACACCCTCACATGAAGAATAATTTACTCCTGAAAAAAAAACAGAAACAAAGAAACCAACTGTAAAACCAATGCAACCTCTTAGTGGGTTTGATTCTAGCATATCAAATGATTTGTGTTTCAGGTTGGTTTGGATTTTGTCTTTGGGGAGTGAAGTGAAAGAAATAAAAGAAGCGAAAGCCGCCACCGAAACAAACAAACAAAACTGAATGGGAAACAACTCATTGAGACAAGGTGGAATGGTTGCTTTCCACTAACTTTTTTTTTTTTAGTTTCAGAAAAATTAAACATAAATGAATTGTTCAGAAGAATTAAGCATAGATGGATTATCTGGGAGCAGTGTATGCTATGTCTGCATCTAGTGTCTGGGAACTAAACAATTTGTGTAATTATAGTAGCTTTCTGCTCATGAAGTTTGTTTGGAGCTGGCAATAAATGGTATGGCTCTAAGGCTTCCTTTACTTGTCTTGGAATATATTGTTTATTCTTTATAACATTATAAGATCAGCTGCATTACAAATGTGATGGCCTTCTCAATCCTGGGCTGGTTTCTGCTTTCTGTAATGCAACATGAGAAGTATTTTCAAACTTGATCAGCCTAGTGGGCTCTATGGGGAGTGTTCACATTCCAGTTACTGACAGCCACTGTTACTTCAAAATCAATATAAGCTTACAATAAACTAAACTTTTTATCAATTTTTGAACTATCTTAAGGTCACGAGTCTTGTGGAAGGTGCAAATGAATTCTCTAATTAAACTCTTTATGTGACCATATGGTTCTTTATTTTTTGATCTTTTTTCTAATGTAGTCCATATTCGTGTCTTTTTTCCCCAGTCTTTTCCCAGGACAGCCTTTACAGGGTACTACTTTCTCAGATTTCTGCAACTTTTGAAAACAGTTCTTTAAGATAGAATTGACAGATTCTGACTTCTGGCAGTTCCCATCGCTGCTGTTTCTTGTTTCCTACCAGACAATATCTATTATTAAGGCTTTTTATAGTCTTTTTGATTCCAAGTGCGTGATTAAGTGTGACTTTGCTGGAACTGTCTGTATTGATGCATCTTTGGTGTGGCATCATTTTATCTCTATCGTTGTTTTGGTTTCTGGCTAACTGCCATTATGTTGTGAAATGACTTGCTTAAGTAATACCTCTCTGAATCTCCTTTTTGATTTACTTACAAATCTATGATATCACCTATTGTGTTTTCTTTTAAATAGCGTGTGTATACTGTTTTGTCCTGTGTAGCGCAAAAACGTTAAACTATAGGAACTGTCTTTGTAGAAGTCAGTTCAGAGCAGAAGTCTAAGAGAAAAAGACCTCTTTTCCTCAGACTGCTGTCAGGAGGCTGTGACAGGGAAGACTGAGAGCTTAGTTCTCATCTAAAGTCTGTTCTACTTTCCCCCTCTGTATGGGCCCAATCTGCTGCCTGCTGTGTGCCCAACAGTTGTGAAGGCCTCTCCCCATCACCATATGCATGCATGCTCTTTTGAGAATTTCTTGGATCAAGAAGGAAAGAAGGTGGTATAGTAGAGAGTATATTACAAAAAAAGTTATGCTTAAGCTAATGACCTCATATCTAGAGCTTCTGAATTATTTCTGGTTACTGTTTGTGCGTGTTTGCTTGGAGAAGGGCAGTTCTCTGTGAGCTTTAATCTACTTGGTTGGGGGAATGAAAGGCTATGGAAGTTTCCTCAATATGTCAGTATATGAAATGTTTCTGATTTAATAACATACTGTAACAGGCTTAACTCCCTGTTTCTTCTTTAGTGGGAAACACTGTGTTCAAGATGGTGCCTTATAACTTCCCATAAACTCTACTCTTCTGTGTATGATCCAAATGAGAAGGTAAGTAGTATGGTGCATGTTTTTTTTTTTTTTTGACATCTTTCTGTAATACTAACATTTGGGTTTTTAAGCTACCCCCTTCTTTCTGCTGCTGCTAGCAATGGTAGTTCTCTTGGTAAAATAGCATGTTTTTATTTCTAAGCCAAAAAGGAAGTTGCTTTTGTAGGATACCTGTCAAGCAAGATTGGATACTACTTAGAGTATATACCAATAGGCTTAATAAGTGATTGTGAGCTTGGGAAAATTACATACTGGCCTGAGCATGTTAGAATTATGAAACAACTGTTAATGTGTTTCATGATGTGGGAGGTAGTGGGCTTGTTAAAACATCTGGGAGCTAGACTAGCCAAAAGCTGTTTGTGGAAACAAAACTAGGCAACAGTGGCAGTGTGATTGTTAGATGACCTGACACGGGGGTGAGAACTTCAGACCTTGGAAAAGGATGGGCCTTTAAAGCCTGCAGAGAATAGCAAATCCTCATCCTGGGGCTTGTGCAGTAGCAATCTTAATTTGCATTTATGAGCTAAGAAGAACTTTCCTCGTGGGTGATTGTCTTGGCATGGCCTCTGAGGTAACACACTTGGAAAAATAATGGGACTGAAGGTACAGTAATATTCAAGAGCAAGGATGCCAACAATTCAGGACTGATAGGCTTGTCCTTATATGCTAGTGTAGAGGAAATTAACTGGAAGTGAAGCAATATTAGGAAGTGGGGAAAACCAGTGTGTGCCTAGAACTGTGGCTTTGCAGGTTTTTTCAGAAGATTTATTTTTCTTAAGGCTCTTGCTTAATTAAGGTCTCCTTGCTTTTCTAAATGCATAATTATATTTAGGCCATATAGTTGGGTATTTGGTTTCTCTCAACTAGGAGCTGTGTCATTTCAACCAGTGACTCCTACAGACAGTGGAAGGGGCAGTGAACAAAACCAACTAGAAAAGAGCTTAAACTGTCTTTGTAATGATAAGACTTTCATGTGACACCTTTCAAGCCTAATTAGTGGAAATGATATAAAAAAATGTTAATCCAAAACAGTATGTGATTTTAATTTTTTTTGTTGTGCTGGACTTGAGTCTAGTCTCTGCGTCTTTAGACAGAGACCAGAATTGAAAAATAAAAATGAATGTCAAATATTCTTATAATCTTGATATAATAATATATAATAATCTTATAATCTTGTCTTGCACTGTGACCACAGCTGATTAAAAAAACAGGTTTTATGTAGCAAGAACTAGATTGATGGTGAACTTGAGTCATAACACTTTTCAATATCAGGTATTTGGGAGTGCTGTTTTAATTCCCGCTCAAGTCTGTGTGCCTAAAAATCTTTAGGTAGCTAGAGTGTGGAAATTTAGATGTGGGTCAGTTTGTATGATGCTGTTGATAACCTTTTTAGGCCAGATCCCCAGCTTAAAAAAAGCTCTTCAAAAAGGTTTCTAGCTCTTGTAGTGCTCTTAAAGTATTTGTACCTCTGTTAATTGAGCTTGTTTAAGGATGTTTAAGGTCCATCTGAGTCAGGTATGCCTGTGGCACTGGGCAGTGGTATTCAGCAGATCTTGCTGAATTTACTGTATAAGCTTGCTGCAGCTCTGACCTGGAGGGGTTTCTTATCACTTAATTTCCATATGGTGTAATCATGTGGTAGTATTTTTAAACTGGTCATGTGATGTCAGGTCAGCCCTGGCTTTGAAAAAATAAATTTGGTCAAGGGCACCTTGAGTTTCTCTGGAGTATAGAGCAAATAGTGTGTTCTAGTCTGTCAATAGCAGTTCCTGTTGGGGTTTTGTAGTGTTCCTTCCTCTCCTCTGGCACCTGTCTGCCCCTCCTCAAATTAGCTAATGACTGTGAGGCTAGTAAACTGTTTAGGTGTTGTGGTGGCAATACCTTCTCCTCCCCTAGTTTGTATGAAAACAAGCTGTTTGGGGTAGTGGAGGAAGAATAGCTGTCAAATGTCTTTGGGTATCATTTAATAAACCTGATATGGTATGACTGCAGACTGTCCCTGAAGGAGAGAGTCCTGCTGATTCCCTATCCTATGTCTTTCATTTGGAGCACGGGAGGCAGAGTAGGACTGTTCGATTACTGTATAAACTGGTGATGTGTCCTGGAGCTGCGTCCCTGTGGTCTGGGGTGTGGAAAGCAGTGGGGTGTGTCACGCAGGACGGTCTGTTTCAGTGGCAGTCTGTATTTATAACTGAGCAGGTGCAGTTCCAAAGTGCACCTGTGTGTTTAGTAGCAGGGCCCATGACAGCAATAACCCTCACTCCCAGCAATGAGATTTTCCTGCTGAGCAGCTGTGCTGATCTGCCCCACTTTTCGGAGTGGGGAAGGGTGTAAGGCTTATTGACTTCCTACAGCTTGTTACAGTGTCAAACTGTTGGTCTTTTACCCTCCATGACCTAGGCATGGTGGAGCCTCTCTTCCTTCCGATTGGCAGGTCTTTTAAAGGGCTCCCGTAACACAGGAGTGTTGTGTTCTAGGTCATCTATACTGGCTGGGGGTAGTGACCGCTGTACCTGCCAGCATTGTACCAATATGTACCTGTGCTGCTTCCAGTGCTTCCTGGTGCTACCTGGAGCTCTTCCCTGGGCTTGACTGACTTTTAGAGCTGCTGTAGGGTTCTAGTTGGCAAGGAGATCCAAAGAAGGCTGGTGTGAATAGTCAAAGCGTTTTTCTTCTGAACCTGTGTGTGTGCTAGGTAGATCTAGTATAGCATATTGTTTGTTATATCATCATTTAAATCAGAAGAATCCTTTTAAAAGTAGATGATCTCAGAATTACACGCTCAGGGATAAACCATGGTTTTAGTGGAAGTGAAGGAGAAAATGCATGTTTCTGAAGGGAGAAAAACTTGTGTTCTGTGTGTCTTTCAAGATTCTTATTGTTCTTTTCCCTTTAGACTTTTGAAAAACTCCTTATTGCCAACAGAGGAGAGATTGCATGCCGAGTAAGTATGTAACATTTTAAATTTGTTATTTAATTCTAAATATTGGTATTGGTATTTAAATATTGGTCATTGTCACTTCTTATGTGGTAGGTCATCAAAACGTGTAAGAAGATGGGGATCAAAACAGTTGCCATACACAGCGATGTCGACGCCAATGCTGTGAGTACTACTTAATTCAAGTGGTAGAGGAGGTCTTAGTAGTTCAGCAAGACTCGCAGCAGTTATGCCATCTTGTTGATTGTTGTTGTAGGCATGTGTTGGCAATTCTGAAGTATACTTTCTTTTTCCCTATGTGCTTGAAGTGAGCGGAGATACTGAGGTGGAGGAAGGATTGGACAAGTATTTAGCATGTTTTTTTCTCTGAAATCTTCTGTGTTTTGTTAGTGTAAATGCTACCTTCCTCTTTGTGTGGATTAGGCTAGATACACATGCACATAGGTAGATGTGGGCACCAAGTGTGTGAGTGGCAGTGAAACCTAAATTTTGTTTTGCTAATATACACAAAAAGGCACACAAAGAGTAGATCCTAGAAGAAGGTATAGAGCTTATATTTTTTTTCCTGTATCTGGTAAATATTTTTCATTGCCTCTCACTTTCTAGAGAAATAGCGGCTTCTACCGGGTATGCTAAACAGGTTTACTGGCACTGTTCCATTTGTTGAGGAGATTGATGTGCCTTCAGTATTCAGCAGCATAGCAGGAAGGTGGTAAAATGGCTTTTTAGAAAAGTAAGGTACCTGTGTTGCCCATCTTCAGGTTTTGTAGTCTCTTCATTATCATTCTTGGCAACAACAGCAGGATTATTTCTTGTGTGGTATAACAGGAAGTGTAGTCATACTTGCATATTCTTGTTGACTAGAGAGACCACAGTATTATTCCTGCACGAATTGCTACTAGGAGAAATGACTAGGCATACCTCCATGTCCCAGGAAAGTTTGTTGAAATCTGAAAGGGAGTTAAACCCCTGTATTATGATTTAATAAGAAGTCACTCAGACAACCTACCAGAAAAAAATGTGTATTTTATGCAGGATAGGACTTGTGAAAATAGGTGGTGAGTTACTCAACATTAGAAAAACAGAGGTGGTTGATGAAATCTGAAAGCAGTTAGGACTTAGGTGTTTTCAGAGTTAAATGAAAGGTGAGAAATGTTGAGAGTTTTGGACTTTGACACAGCTTTTGTCTGAGTCCCTTTGTGGTTCTATTACTACATGACCAGCTCAGCTTGTATAAATAGGCTGTTGATTGAGCAAGGGACTGAAATGGGACTTTCTGAAATGCTCTACTAATGGATTATTATGCCAAGTATTTCCTTCTTTGAGGTGAATGGAAAGTACACTTGCTCTGGATTTCAACTGGTAGCCATAACTGGTAATGTAGTGGCTTGTGGGTGCTCAATGGGCTGTGAAATTAATTCTTAATGGATGGATGTCAGACAACATGATAAATTCTAATTCTTTGGGAAGCCAAGGATTATGTGAATATGAATATAAACTACTCTGTATGATCTATGATTCCTCTAGTAAAACTGAAGCGTACTGATGGGTACTTGAATTCCATCTTATGTATATAGTATCTGCTTTTAGGATAAATGGATTCACTGTTTGGCAGCGCTACATAGTCTTGTTCACTGGCATGGATTCATCCTGAAAATAGACTTAAAATGCAGGTTTAAAAAAACCCACGTGTTTTTTCACCAGTCCATCATAGACTTGAGAAAACGAATTGGTCTCTCCAGTATGTCTGTTTATTGTGTGGATTCTGCTATGAACTAGAGACTGTGAAAAAATCTGAAAGCAGTAAGTAAAAACCAAGATTGAAGAACATAATGAATGAGGAAGAATGGTGTGAAAAAGTGCAACTCGTGACCTTAGGGGGCAGGGTGTACAAATAGTGCATTACAAAAAGGAAATTGAAAATATGTCTATGCTGCTTTGATCTACAGTGCTGTTTTAGCTTTAAAACATAAATAGCGTCTTTAATTTGTAATAGTTCCCAAGAGAAAGAAAATCCAAGCTAGTGTCTCAGAAATGCATTAATACACTCACAACAGTTCATAAAGATAATATTAAGTGTGTTAGAGGGGATGCTGACATTTTGAGTTTATGGACAAGAGATGAGGCTCTAACAAATGCTGTAAGGATGATGTAGTGTCTGCTTAGCTCTTTGGAGCCTTGCCTAAAGGCTGACCAAACTTAACTGTACAGGGTTAAGCATTAGCTGTGTGCATTGAAGAAGCTCCAGGTTTTCAAAGGAAGATGAGAGTAAGGCTACTTGAAAAACTGTTCTATGTACTTAAGGTAGTGATATTAAATCTAAGCTAGTTTTTGGGTCTAATTATACATCTTGTTTATGTCTACCCTAAATCGTTCAGTCACTACCTTGTATGCTTGCACTGGGAAATAGTTCAGTTAATGTCTGTTTTAATGACTGGGATACTTCCAGTTATTCACTGTGTGAATGACCTGGCCCATTGCAGTGATGTGCGTGACTGCCATTTTGGATGACTTGATAGATCAGTCCACAGTCCAAATTCTTTGACTTTGTTACTTACCATAAAGTAACCAACCATAATTGTCCATAGTTCTGTCCAGTGTTTCATCAACAGCATCCTTCTTGGTGTAACAGTCATAACAAAATCTCAAATGCTCAGAAGTCATACTCAGGAACTGATGCAACTTGCCAGAGAACCTCTGTCCTTGTGGAGCTAGGAAGAATGTGTTTGCTTCCTGATGGAATGCTGCAAGAGAGTTGTTAATATTCTTTCGATTTTGTGCTTGACAGGGCATTTCATTCCTTCACGATTTCTATTGCAAAAACAATGAGTATGATAGGCAGCTACCCTAATGATGATTGTCATTGAACTAAAGACAGAAATAGATGTAAAGACATGCAGTTGATCTAGGTGCCCATCCCATCGCTGTTTGTCTTTACTAAAAATAGTGGGACCTGGTTTTAAGTAACCAAAGTAGGTAGGGTTATTTTACAAAAAAATTTTATTAACATGTTTAGAAGTAGCACCAACTACAGTAGATAAATTTTATGCATAGAACTTGGAGTAACCTTTGATGTGTAGTGAGAGCCCCTTATTACATTACCTGTCATCTGTATAGCTACTTACTGAAAAGTAGGTAGCCTGATACTCTTAATATGAATTAACTGTGACTAATATAACTGTGAAAGGTGGGCTGTCCAGTTGGTCTGCTACATCGCTCTAGTTTTGTTATACTGTTTGAAAACACAACTGAAATTGAACAGAAGCGAAGTTCCTTCAAGGTGCTCACTAAATATTTAAGGTGAGAAAAAAAACAACTGTCACAACATATTTAGCAATTCAGGCTCTTCAGTGGTAGCTTCTAATATATTCCTCATCCTGTGGTATGCATTAATGATTCAAGCCAGCATTTTCACTAATGTTTGTATAGGAATTGTATACACAGGCTTAGAATAATAGTCTTTGAATAAAAGTACTGTAAGACTTGCAAGTGAGTTATCTTGTCCTAGAGCTTTATTTTATGTTTCTCTTGATTGAATATTCAACTTTTCTTTTTTTTTTTTTTTTTTAATTTTTAGATTACTGAAATCCTTGTGGAATTTACCGTGCTGAATAGAGGTGGTGGGAATAGACAAAATGCATATAAGCTTTCCATGAAACAACTTTTTCTTGTTCTTCACACTTAGTTTCTGTGCAGCACCATGGCAACTGTCTTGAGTATGCTGTTAGAGCAGTATCAGTCTGGACATACTTACCATTAATAGATAAAATGAGTAATTAGACTATAAGAGCACAAAGCAATTTTCATTTCAAGGAATTTAAACTTTACTCTTAGGAGGGAGCAGCAGAGAGGACTTATAAACAGGGAATGTGGGAAAAATGGAACAACCCGATGAGAACCAAATAAAGCTTACCTGAAGAGGGAAAATACAAAGAAGAAAATATACTGTTTTGTGCTGTTAATTTAAAAAATGACCAAAGATCTAAAAGATTTTTGTAGGTGAAATTTTTTATGGTGATAGGGAAGAAAACAGTAACAAAACTTAAAAGGAGATGGCTGGCTTCAGAGACTTTTGGATGCTTCTATATTAATGCAAATTTATAGATAGCTGGAAATGGTATTAAATGGGATTGAATTGCGTTTAGTTTTGTGGAGGTGGGAGGGTGTCTGAAGTGGTGGGAAAAATAGCCTGACAAAATGGCTGCTGAGACCCCCGTAGAGCGTTACAGTTGCTCATGAGGTACTGAGTAACATAGGTCATAATGGATGCTTTCAGATTCTTGAAAATAGTGGCTAATACTCTTTGATTGCATCTGTTATTTTGGGGAAAGCAGAGAAGAAAGTTGTATACTGTTCCAAATGCTGAGTTTTGTTTTTTTTTTTTTTAACTTCAGTGTTCAACTTTCAAAATACACATTCTTTACGTTTGAATAGGTGAAGTGGGGAAGGATCAGAAAAATTCAGATTTTTTTTTTAATTAAGACATCTGGTGGAATTATTTTTGATATGAGAAAACAAGCAAAGAAGTTCTATGTGAACAAGAGTAATCGTATGTACTTTTCCCCCTGAACTGACTGGAATAGAGAGTTAAGATGAAAGAGCCTCCTCAACCATAAATGTAACACTGATGGTGCAAACATTGTCAAGGAAAGCTAGAGAACTATTGTAATGCCTAATATAATCAGCTGAAAGTATGATAAATGAAGAACAAGCTTTCACTAATTGGATATGAACAAAAGAAGGTATAGCATAAAGCAGTGAATGAGATATAATTTTACTTGGCATTTTTTAACACAGCAGGGATTCTATAGCCATATGAAGCAATGAACTATAAATGACTGAAAAAATCCCATGGGAAAGTAATGTAAACTACTAAAACTTAACACAGTAATGGACAGTGAGTTATACTTCTTTCATATAAGGTTTTTCCTATCAGTCACTTAAGACTTCAGGTGTTATTGTATTAAATTGCCTGTTCTAAATCTTGTTCTGCCACATAATATAAAATGAAAAATAATGCGAATACACTTTTTGATGTAAAAGTTATTGCACAGAATTGAGCTGTTCGCCAGAAACTGTAGTCTTTTGAGTGACAGAAAATTGAAAAAATAAATTAAATAGAAATGGAAGATCTGTATTCCTTTCCTAACTGTTTTTTAAGCTTGGAGTCTGAGACAGTATTTCAGAAGGAGGTTGGGGAAAAAATCTGGTTTAGGGAAACTGCAAAGTTGATTAGGGTTATAAGTTTCTATACCATGTCTTTATTGAGCTGAATGAATTTGAGTGAGTAAAATGAGGTTTATTTTTATTCTGAAACAATAAAAACTTAGAATTTTGCTGAAGACTTCTCTACAGTTTAGTGGGATGCTGTCAGGTTCATCTGTTCTTAAGAAATCTAGATGGTAAAAGTAAGTGTTGGAGGGGAATTTGGCATTTAAGTTTAATCTAAAAAATTAATTGGTTTGAAAAGTGGAAGTTTAACTAGAACCTATGAGTTTTATTGACTTATAACTGACTTAGAGGTTTTAACATTTGTCCAAACTTTCATTTACTTTTTTTTTCTGCTTTGTCTTTTAAGATGTGCAAAGCTGTCTTCCATTATCTGCTACAAAACTAGAAATTCAGTCATTTTGACAGCTCATTGTCTCCCAGTGGCATTTCAGGGATTTTTACTTAGAAAACTTGGAGAGATCTGTTTTGAGTACTTATATGAAAATGAAACTAATATTTTAATGCCTTTTTGAAATACCTGATTCCTGGGCTGTTGTCCAGAGTGTGTAGAGTAGACTCTGCCTTCATATACTGTCCGGAGAAATTCACTCTTCCTAAGTGGTGGTGTTTGCAAAGTGTGCAGAACAGGAGAGGGCCAGATCATACCAAGGAAATGTTACGGTCAGGTTTGTGTTGCTCTTCTGCTTTTCCTTCAGTGTATTTGCCTTTTGCTTCAAAAGCAAGACAACATGTTGCTCATCTCTTCATGAGAGGGGATGGAGATAATGCTCCTGTCCTGTCCCCATGCTTTATGGAGTGAACTCCTGGACAGTTTTGTAAAGCATGAGAAATGCACGTGGTGGTAATCCCATGAAAGGGAATACCTGTGTGGAAGGAGTGTGCTTTTGTTCAGAATTGTGGCTTGCTTTAAGTTTATCATTGCTTTGAAACTGAGTGGTTTGGTGGAGGAAGTAATTAATTTTTCATTGGCTATAATGAAAAATGCAAGCTTAATCTGCAATTTTAGAAGTTGGAAGGGCTCATCAGAGCTCTAGAGTCCTAAAGTTTCAGCCTTTTAGTGTGTTTTAGTCAGTGATAGGATGATGGGAAATGCATATATGACCTCTGAAACAAGTCAGACTCCTGTTGGCATTGTTTGATGGTTAAGCTGAAATGTCACTTTTGTTGGATTCTTGTTGAAACTCTACCACTGAGTAGCCGAGGAAGGATGTAGAATAGAATGCTTTAACCATCACACTGGAGCCATACTGGGGACACTGCCTTGGAGTTGGAAAGTGAATGTTGTAAAGAAGGAATTGATAGCAGATCTTTTGACCCTTGTGGAGATGGGTATTTAATTACCAAGCTGTTTTATTTGAAGGATCAATGCATGGATTAAAAATAATTTCCTGTCACAAAGCTCATTTAGGGAAAGTGGCTGTCGTAAGAAGTAGTGAACTACCCTTGGGAGAGGAAAGTGTTAGAGCCCAGTCAGCAAATTTAATTGCAGCTTAAAGGTGCAGTTCCTCAGTGCTGTGGAGAGTCAAGTGGTGGCTCTGTGGTGCTATGACTGGCTACATCAGTAGGTAGTGAGGAGTAGCAGGAGTGTATCTGTGGAATGAAATGGTTCATGCTGAAGACATGGTGTTCATCCTTTCTGCCTTTCAGTATCTCTGTATGCTTGGTTCTAGTCTGGTGCTGAGGGCTTGGTGGTTTGCTGTGCCCAGCAGGTATCTGGTTCATGTGCTTTGAGACAGCTGAGTGTTAGAGACAAATGTGTTTTAAGTGGGGGTGACTGAGAGGTTTACTTAAAAAAAAGCCGTACTGATTTGAACTTAAATACTGATGTGTACTGAAGTCATGCTAATTACTTGCTTGGGACTGCCCTCCTGGTGCTCTAGCACTTCTCTGATCTTGTGCTGGGTTGTTTCCATTCCCTGAACACACCAGACACCTTATTGATCAAGTTAGTTAAAACTTATTTCTATTGATTTTTTATATTAAAATATTTCATGGGAATGTGTGACAGAGGCTCTAGCCATGTATAGAAACAAACTGATTTGGAGTAGGTCAGTAAAGTGACTTTTGTTGCCTTGGTTGTCTGCAGGGCTCTGATGCTGTACGCAGACCTATGGGGTTTGGAGAGATGTACAGGCATCTCAGTGGTCAAGTCTTAAGCTTCAGGCTGAGCAGGGCTGAAGTCACTGGGCTTCACTTGTTCTGGAGATCTGCCTCTCTTGGGCAGCAGTGGCAGAGAGCAGGCAGTTCCTTCCTCTGAAGCCACAGGTCTGTGCTGAGGGCACTGCCATCAGCAGTTCTGGCTCAATGTCTCCTGCTGCCATAATTCTGGCTCAAACTTACTGTCGTTACTGCAATGGGTTTTCCCAAGAAACCAAGTCAGTGTACATCCATTATAGCCTGTTTGCTTTGTGCTGATCTCTAGACCTCTCCAGACGTGGTAGAAAGTGCTGTATGTAGTAATTTTAATGCAATTCAACATTTCACTGTGACCAAAAAAAGAGTTTTACCATCTTCCTCTGTAAGAGAGGGGCTGCCAGCAGCATGGTTTCCTGTTGCCTCACCTCCTTGGATACAGAACATAAGGTCCCTTGGATTCCTCTTTTGAGGCTTTGAGAGTGTCCTGTCTTTTTCCTGACTTCATCCTTCACCCATGTCCTCAGCAGCAACTACTTCACTGGCAGATTCATTGCTCCTGTGGTTCATGTTGTCCCAGTTGTGCTATTTGTTATCAACTGTGGTTGTGGTTATTCAAGGACGTTCTGTTTTCAGGCACTATTAATGAACAATACTATTTGGTAATACTATCTCTAATTTCTTGTCTGTGTGGGTGTAAGTACTGGTGAACAGGCCCCAGGCTCAATTTCTTTTTATTATTTGGATGAGCTCTAGACAGAGAGGGACCTCAGGCAGGTTTTCTGTGAATAATGTTCACAAGTACTTAGAAAATTACTTTTACAACTGATGCAAGACTGTGCTCTCTACTAAGAGTAGTCCTCTTCCTTTCTTTTTTTTTTGTGTCCCTACTGCATGTCCAGCCTTTTGTTAAATGTTAAATTTGCTGCTTATCTGTATTAGAACAGTGGAGGAAAAGAAAAGAAAGAAATGCGGATCAGAAAGCTGATGTGGCTTTTTGCATAGGTTAATGAATGCTGGAGCTGATGGTATCAGGACACATGGTTGGGGACAAGGAAAATGAATACCTGATTAACCTTTTGAGAGGCAGTCTAGATTTAGTGTCTTGAGTTAATACCATCACACATCCTAATAGCAGAGGATGTGGGGAAAAGGGAGCAGGGAAGGAAATTGGTATCAGAGATACAGGTTCACACTATGTGGAGAGCTGGATTGGTGAGCAGAGCCATCTTAAAAGATCCTAGTAAAAAGCATTGTATTGAAAACCAGATACTTTCCTTGGTTGTTAGCTGTATCGCTCAGCAAACAGATGCCAGGCAGTTCTGGAGTCTGGGATTCCGCAGATGAGATCCTGGTGCCATTTTTCTAGGGAGGAGTGTTAAACAAGAAACTGAATTGCTTATGAGGTGTCTGAAAGATTGAAAAACTCAAGGTGGGATACAGGAAATGAAGACACAATTTGTGAGGTATAAAGTATAGCTGTGTATGTCGTTTTGTGGTTTTGGGTTATATGTTTCCTTATTGTTCACAAAAAGCATCTGTCACTTGTTTACTTTCAACAAGGAAACACTATATAAAGGATGAGTATGAGATACTGTTTCATTTATTACTGCTGAATTGTCTGTAGGCAGCAACTAGCATCCTTTGATAGCTGTTTGAAACCAACCACCCCCCAAACCCCTTCATGTATCTTGTTTATTATACAGGAAGAATGGTAATCAGTGTTTGACTAATTAGTGTGAGCTAATAGGCGTACTGAGTGGTGACTTGGATTTATAGAAATGCGTATATTCTGTTTAGATACAGTACCTCCTGGTTTCTGCCTCTGTCTTGCTGTGCTAATTGGGCAGTGCTTCAAGTTTTATTCCTGCACTTTAATTGGTTATATAACATTGCATGAATTGTCACAGTCCCTTTGTAGCTGATGTTTAAAGTCAGCTCACCTGTTGACCTGTAATGTCACTGGCCTTGTAAAGTAGGCTGCTGACAGTTCTGAAAGGGAAATTGTTTTTAATGTGGGTTTAGCTGTTGACAAATTTGTGATAGCGTGTCATCTCCCATGTCTGCTTTTTATAGCAAAGGAGCATCCCTGTCTAGGAAGTGTATCTCCTAGATTGATCTCTTGTAATTTTGTTTGGATGGGGGCCCTGCATCAAACTGGTATTCTGTGCATTTAGTAAGAAGCCTGGGGAGCTTAGCACTTGTTTGTGTAATGTGATTTCTTTCTTAAAACTTTTTAATAGATAATTATCTGTTCTTGGATGGTATCAACACTATATTTCTAAAGGATGCTTTGGAAGTAACATTAGTCAAATATTGGGGTTTGGTTTCTTGTGATACTTCCTGCAAAAGTTTTCCCCTGCCCTCATTAATTCCTTATTGTACCATGTTATAAGAGTAGAAGAAAAGCATCTTTCTGTAACTGAACACGTGTTAATCGTAAGTCTCTCCAGCAGCCATAAGTTGGGATGAAAAAGTTCGTGAAAGGAGTAGGGCTATGGTCTTTCATGTCTTGGACTCTAGCAATTGCTTGGTACTTCCCTCTGAGACTGAGACTAGGAGCTAGGGACCCTTATAAATGTGAGTTATGCTCTGGTCCAGGCACTGAGTTGTAGGGGAAAGAGCTGCAGGGAGATGAGCTGACTTGCAGGATCAGGAAGGACAGACAGACTGACAGGCCCCTTGCAGAGAAGCTGCAGAGCCAACAGATTTGCCTGAGACAGATTTGCTTGAGTAAGTGGAGGATAGAGGTCTTTAGGGGAGGCTGACTCCTGCCACTAGGCCAGGCAGTTGGATGCCATAAACCTGGTCATGAATAAGAAGCAGATAAAGTCAGCTCTAGAAAACTGGAGAAAATATCATCATTCCACATGTGGGACAGTGAAAACAATTGAGGAGTCTTCTTGAATGTGTGGAGAATGATTTCTTGTCACAAATGATTGAGTTAACTACAGGAGGTGCTGTGCTGGACCTCTTAGAAAGAGGGAAGAGGTAATCAGGGATGTGAAGCCTAGGACTGCTGTGAAATGGTGAGGTTTAGGTTTCCAAGAGGAGTAAGACAAACAGCTGAATTGCAACCATGGACTTGGGAAGTGCAGTACTGTTTCTCAAGCCAAGATTTGCTTGCCAGGGTGTCATGAAAGGCTGTTTTGGAAGTCAAAGTAGCTCAGGAGAACTGGTTTATACTCAATGTATTCTTCTCCAAAGGAACTTGGTTAGAGTTCAAATGTGTAGAGCAGATGAAGGCAGGTGTAGGTTTCCTGGAGATGGAGTATCCAGGGGCATAATTAAGGAAACCAAAGCTCTGCTGGTGTTCACTATATATTGAAGAATGTGAAGGGACGGAGGAAGTTTTTTTATAGAAGCTGAATTTGTGAGGTAGTCAACTTAGGTAATCTACTATGCTATTGAAAAAATTGATCAGCTCTCAGAGATCCAGTCCAGCCATAATTGTTGTTCAGTTTTGTTTACTGCTTTTTTAAAAAAAAGCTTACATGGTGGGAGAACTTGCAAAGCAGAACAGACTAAAATTTATTTGTTATGTTGACAAATGGGCAGATACATGATTAATCAATAGTCCTTGGTTATGCAATGTGGAAGAAAGATGCTATCTGACCATTTATTGCATCATATTTGATGAGAAGAGGAAGGCTCTTCACTGATAGTTTAAAAGCTTATTATGGAATTATGACCTATGGTGTTTATTTATTTATTTAATTATTTTTTAAACTTGGGGGATGTTTTTATAAATCGCTTCTCACCCATTGCAGAGCTATCAGGTTCAGCTTTGGGGAAGCCTTTTTCAGTGAATATTTTCATTGACATAATAAAATTACCAAAATACTGATGTGATTCTGAAAAGGTATAAAAAGCTAATAATAAAAGTACATCTAAGCCTCCACTTGTTTCTTAATTTTAATAGAAGTTGAGTGTAAAATTTCAAGAATAATGCCCAGGGAAATTTAATAATAGCTCATGTTTATGACGAAGTTCTGTTTATAATTTTGCTGATCTTGTGCTTAATGCTTTCCAATTTTGGATATGGTGCTTTAGCTCTTTGAAAGCTTTTCAGTTCAACTTTTGGGAGATAGTTTTGTTCCAACATGCACAGCTATCGTGCTTAACTAGCACTTGTGGATGATGCTGCTGGTTTAAGTATTGGACCTGTCAGTCCCCTAGAAATGCTCCTGAACCCAAGAAAAAGTTAATTTGTTGACCCTAATTCAGATTTTTTTTTCCTTAAAGGCCTTTCCTGAATATGAAAAAGGTGGTTGTATTGCCTGACTAATGTTCATGCTCTGTGGAGGGGAGAAACTTTACTTGAAATGTGTTGGAGACTAACATGGAAAAAAAAAAATTAAACCCAGGGAGGGAGGAGGCAACAAAAAGAAAAAAGCTGTGATAACAAGTTTTAGGTACTGTGACACTTGTGTCGCATTAGGTCTTTGGCAGGTGTGCTGTCTGGTGCAATGGAGGCTTGGTGCTGGAAGCCTGCCCGGCTTGGCCTGCCTGTTGGCACTCCTAGGTCGCTCACTTGTGCTGTGAGAAAGGATCCCCAGCGCCTTTGAGTGCGGATGACTTGGTACTGCTTGCTTGTATGCATTTAGCAGCTGCAAACCTTGTGTATCTGGGAGGGAAGGGACTGTGGTTGAGGGGCTGCCTTTGAGTGCTATTGCCTGATAAAATCAGACCCTGGGTTTTGTGAACCCTTGTCTTTTTGTAAAAGAGTGAAATGTAGAATGGTCGAGCTTGGGCAGCCTCACTGCCTGCCCCCGTGAGTGGCTGTGGGGATTTGAAAACTTATTGCTGTTCTTTTTTCTCTTATGCTTTCAACAAGATCATGCTTTGCTTGCTCCTAAATTTTAGGTAGGCTAAATGTAACCATTTATGTGTTTGCTTGTGTTATTTACCTTGTTAAGCATAGCAAAATTTTTGAGAACTGTGGAAACCACTGTTATATCTCTTGTACTTTTAGTTTGAGAAGCCATTTTTTTGTGTTGGTTATAATACTTGATAAATTCAGGAGCTGGTGATTCTCTGTGCAGTAATTAAATGAATTCAGAGCTTTATTTTTACAAGACTAGTGCTAGTAAGGATTTTGCGCTTGGATTTTTTATTTTTTTAGATGATAGCTTTTATTTGATAGGAGATGTAGAAGGTCTGTAGGTACCTCAAATAGATTACTGTTCTCTGTGCATACAAAGTTATGACTAATGTGGGAGAGATTTTAGATGTATGATTGATAGGGTTTTTTGATAATAATCTGAATTTGAATAGCAAATATAATTTTTATTTTTCTTGTGATACTTAAAGTGTAATTTGTATTTGACTTCTACTTGTTGAATGTTTTGAAGAGTTTTTATCATCATTCTAGAATATGGGTTGAACTGAGCCTGAAGTTTTGTCATGTGCTTCTTGTTCAGTATCTGTGGAGCTCAAAATTGGCAGATAAACTTAGACTGTGAACCCTGCAGTACTGACACTTGTTGACAGCAGTTTCCCATTTACTCTTCTTTTTTCCTTTAGAGGAAGTACTGTAACTCTGCTGCAAGTTAACTTCAATAACTTAAGAGAAAGGTGTAGGGTTTTCTTATGTCCAAATGTGTCTAACTCAGTATCTGATAATAAAGTTTGCGTCTATGCCAGTTTCTGGAGAAACTGTGTGGAAAATTTTCCAATTTAACTAAAAAAATTATAATGGGTATTTTCTCTCAACTAGTGCTGAAAGCTGATTTTTTTAATTAGGGTGCTGAGATTCAAGAAGTGACACTGCTGTGTTAAGTTTTTTTTTTTTTGGTGAAATTCTAACATAAAGAAGCTCATCAGCTGATCTAAAGCTTAAAATTACTCTTACAATTTCCTGCCTTAAGATTTCTGTGAGTACAGCTGACAAATTAACTTTGGTAAATTCATTTTGCAGGCATGCATGCCTGTGTATTTTCTGCATCAATATTCTTTCTGCAGAAGAAATTTCTGGTTTATTCCTTCAAGCAGTTAAGCCAACAGTAGCCTTCTCACAGCACAAATAGATTCCATGTCCTTTAAGAAACCAGAGGTGGGATAAATCTGGGATGAAGGTAGCTGCTTGCTTTTAAGTTTGCTTCTAAGCTTGTTTGGAGTGATACTTTCAAATTTGTTGCTATTATATTTGTTCACAGCCCTTCTCTAAAGGTAGGAAGGAAAGCAGTGAGGTTGCCTTCAGTGGAAAAAGGTTCTGTTTTTGCTCATAATTTTGCCCTGCTTCATGTGCTAGACTGAAGCGGTTATGTTTTATTTTCAGGCTCTGTGGCTCTTTAGTGGAAAATGCTTTGAATTCCATTGTCCAAGCATGTGGTGGTTAACATTTCTTGGACAATTTGCTGTAAAATCTGTTGTACTTAGCATGATTGGTAGGGTTGTTAAGGTATGTTTGATAAGCCAAAGAGGTGAGGGCTGTGGGTCATAGATTTGAGAGTGAGAAATCTGTGTGCATATGTGGACTTGAAACTGGCTTTTTTTAGGGAGAGTATTTTGACAGGAAGCTTGTGAAGAGCTCTTGGGTTTTGAACTTTGGTAGTGATCCACACTTGCTTTGAAAAGTAGACTCTGAATAGTTTGTCTCAGGTATGTAGTGCATCCATACCTAAATTACTTCACTCAGGGTTTTTATGGAGCTTTGCTTTTCTGCTGTATTTGCATTTACATATATTTTAGAACACTTAGAACATTTGAAGGAGAAACCTCAGAATTTCTCCTTGAAAAATGTTATGATAACATTATCTGAACAGGAGCTTGTAAGTTGCTGCCTGTCCTGTGTAGCCCCACAGAGGGAGCGTACTTGGAAATGGGACAAGGGTTTCACTGTGAGCCTGTGATCCTATTTCAAACAGTCTGGGGCAGCGGAGGTGCAGGAAGTGTATGTGAGGGCTCCTGCCAAGTTCAGGCGCAGTGCTGTGGGCAGGCAGTCGCTGGGTACAGAACCAGTGTGCCTGTAGCAGCACTACCATCCACACCTGCTAGAGAGCGCCCTGCTGCTCGGGCGTGTATTTAGTGTTCAAAGTATCTTCAGCCAGAAGTATACTGTGGGATGGTAGAATGTGCGTCTTTGTATTTTGTTCTTCTCCTGTCTACTCCTCGTTTTTCTATAGTGTTTTTCCATAGTGTTCTCAATTTTTGATCCTTAGTTTTTTTTTCTCCCGGACAATACATAGGAAAAGCAGACGTGGTGTGGAATTTCCTCACATTTTCTGCCCCCCCATATTCTTTCAGTATTGTTTTCTTCTTTTTTCCTTCATCTGTTGCATAAGTGATGCACCGTACATTGAAGAGTATAATCAGCCATTGTGCAGGTTTAGTGATGTTGCATGATGATCTTGGGCAAGTAAATGGAGTGTATTACAGACCTGGAAGATGGTGGTGTTTATAGTTCCCTCTCAAGAACAACTTTTATATTCTGTGCTAGATAGCAAGCCCTGGGCTTTACCATTAGAGACTGCTTTAGTTATATACGTAATTGGACTGAGAGAGATGGAAGGATGATACTATTTTGAAAATAGGGAAAGAAGTAATATTTTTTGAGAAAGCAGCTACTACTAAGTTCTTATTTTGCTTCTTTACTGATCACCCCACCCACCCCACATCAGCTATTCACTGAAGCAAGAACATTATTGTGTATCTGCTGGAAAGTGAACTTTGCATGTGTCAACGAGTTTCAAAGTTAGCACTTCTTCTTTCAGATATCGGAATACTTTTATATTGTTTCAGCAGGAAGGATGCTTAAATTGTGAAACCGAACTTTGAAACTTTAGGTAGCTTGATGAATTTTGTTCTTAAATTAAGGAAGTTTACCTGTACTTCTCCTCCCCTCCAAAGAACCTAGATTTTCTTTTTTCTCACTTGAACCCTTGAGATGGATTGCCTTGCTTTCAGCATGTCCTTTTCTGCCAGCCTATATACACATGGTAAAAGAGATGAATATTTGACATTTACTGTGTTAAAACAAAAAGCTGACAAAATTCATGAAAATCTCTGAGAGCTGCATCTTGTCCAGGTGGCCTGCTGTTTGAAATATGACTCCTGGTGTGTATTGTACTCTTAGCCCTAGGATTCAGTAATGAGATTGAGTGGTATCTTGCGTGAGCACTTCTGGATGATTGACAGTGAGGTGATGTGAATCATCATTTATCAGGATATTATCATGCCTACCCTTGATAATTTCTCCCTGCTGTCTGGGGAGGTGGTGAAGACAGATAGGACTTTGTGATGTCAAAGTAATTAGTGTGTGTTGGTTTCCAGCTGAACAAACTGGAAACTAATGATCAGGTAAATGAAGATGAAGTGCATTAGTGTAAGGATGAAGGTGCAAGGACCTTGGGAAAGAGCTTATCAAAATTTCATGGGGGTTATTTGAATATCTTACAGTTTGTGCAGTTGCAAGCAATATTTTTAAGCTACTAAAGGATACTTCTGCAACAGTCTATTTACATGTCCTTTGTTGATATATCTTCTAGTGAGAGGGTCAGCACTAGGGTTAAGGACATTAGACTCTCTGCTGTAAGGACTGGGAACTCCTTATGATTTTCATAAAATCTAAATAGTCAATTTCCAGCTAATGCCAGCAATTTCAATTTACATGTTAAGGAATTTCAGTGTACCCTGAAAAGACTAGATTATCTAGCGATTCTATCCATTTTAGCGTGGGGAGATTACTGTCATTTGACTTTTTTATATTTGACCCATGACTGGATCTGTTATATTATTAAAATATTTTACAGTTGCTTGGTACATCTGTAAATATCTTTAAAAATGTGTACTTCGCTATATAATCTGTGCTACTGCAACAGGCTTTTAACAGGCCTGGTAGTTTCTTGGTACAAGTTCTGAAAATTTTATGGATGTGTCATCATTGAAATATTTTTATAACCTGAAAAAACTTTGTGTAGGTGTGTACAGCTATGGCAATATTTCAAATAACGCTTAATGCACAAGACTGGCTGAATATAATTGCTATACCAGCAGCAAGTGATCTCAGTTAATTTTATCACATGTGATTAGATATTACTAATTGTAATTAACTGATTGAAAAGCTATCTGTTTTACATGCTTGCTTTTCAATTAATAAAATGGTAATTTACTCATTGCCATTTATCAGTAAACTTGTATTAATATGCCAGTTTCCCAGATACCTCCAAGAATAACATACTTGTGACAGCCAAGTTTTGTATTAAAGCCTCATGGCAAAATTATTCTTTTGGCTAATTTTTATATACACAGCTTTTTTCTTTTTATTTCAGTTGCTTCTTTGGTGGAAGTGAGTGGGCTAGAATCTCTGGCAGGAATTTGTCCGTATTAATATGGCTCATCAGAGACATTATATTTAATTGGAGAGCCTGCGGTATAGTCGCAGGAGGCTGGAGGGAATTATTTAGCATTAGCAATGGCTCGTCTGGGAGTTGTGCACTAATCAAGGAGCTTGTGTGTTAACTGTAGGGATGATGGCAGTTATGACGATTATGACATGTGAGCACATGTCTGAATGAGAACTGGACAGGCAATGAGTTAATCAAGAAATATATTAAATGGCTCCCATGCTGCTTCATTATTACTCTGTGGAGTGTCTGTCAGATTGTGTACTTTAACAAAAAATAAAATGATATCCAACAAATTGATGTTTTTACAGGTAAAGTTAATACCAAATTTTTAAACCAAGAACCTCTTTCCTATCTCTAATTCTGAAGTCAATATGTGCTTTTAAGTGCTGTGTTGAAAAAGGTAAGGTGAATGCGTGGCCCGCAGAGTGTATTTAAACACTCCAATCTGCAAGCCTTTGTATTTTGCTAAATGCTTGTTTTCAGTAAATATGAATTATTTCCTGCTTTCAACTAGATGTTTTTAACATCTTTAAGATTTTACATGATTAATAGCTAGCTAAAATATAAAATTTATTGTTACCAACTTAGCTTCAAGGAAATAGGAGTGCTAATATTTTCCATTATCAGGATGCTCCAAACCTTGTAAAGTAAAGAAACCGAACACAGCACCCTTCGACTGTGATGCATGGACTATTTATATGCCAGGTAGACACATTCTGTGCCCAGCATGGTTAGAGGCATCCATTTCCTATCTGTCATGAAATTATCAGTTCTGCTGGAAAAATTCATGTTTAGAGGAAATGGAATTAATAAATTGAGTCCACCTTAAAAGAAGTTAAACCAACTGAATTGTATCAGTAGGCAAATTTATCCCAGAGCTGGACAGGTGAACATGTGCACTTTTCCTGCTATTGTAAGCACTGCTGAATTTAATACAACTTTCTACCAAATGGTAACCTTCATGTATGACCTTAATTAAAGCAGTATCAAGGCTACTACCCGAAGTGTTAACCTGTAGGAGGTTGTTATTGAAAACCATTATCTGTGGAGTCAGTATTAGTGGTCAGCAGCAGCAGAAGTAAAACTGCAAGTAAGACCCTCCCTTGGGTGCTGTGAGGCTCAGCAGGTTAAACTGTCAAAGCCTCTTAAAGGATGGATAGTTAAGCCCCCTGGAGTTAAAGGTAAACCAATCATTTGCTGTCAGCAGGAAATATGACTTTATTTAGCAGGTTGGAGGGGGAAAAAACTCAAACCTAAATGCTAACAGGAAAGAGGATTTAAAAGGCACCATTCTGTAAGATTGTGTGTTGCTGTGCTATCTAGATTCCATGCAACCTGGAAAGATTTTTAAAAATTCCAGGCTTTTTTGAAATAGGAATTTTATATAGATGCTTACTCCAGTGGCTTATAAAACTTTGCGTGAGGTTAGGTTAATTTATTAAACCTGTGAATATTATCTATATGTTGTGAGGAATGCAAAACTTTGTGCCTCCTAAATGGAAACAGTTGTCACCTTGCAGAAATAGATTTTCTTTCCTTTGATGTTGTGAAGGTGTTGTCTGTATAGCATGTAATTATCTCTCATATGTAATTTTACCATATGAAATACATTTAGCATTGACCAGGATGCTATATTGCTACAGTGCTGTATTGAAGATCTAAATATGTATTAATAGAATTTGTACATATAGGCCACACGTATTTATGATAGTGTAATCAGGCTATTGATTACAGTACTAGTGATTGTTGTACTGATAGTGGTACTTTTTGTCTAGCTTTTACTTAATCTTCTAAGGTGAAGATCTGAAGTGTTTGTCTTTGCACTTCTGAAATTCTTGCCTCAAGAAAGAGAATCCCAGAAGTGATATCTTGTCGTAGAATGGTGGGAACTAGGTGGTGGGGGAGCACTTTACTGTGAGAACCATCTGTTCATTGGAACAAGATCTGTGCTTGGGAGGGGAGAACTTTGTAGTGTCCTGTGAAGAATCCTTTTTTTGTGTATCAAGACCTGTTTCCTCAATACATGCACTGTTTTTAGACTAAATCTGCTTGATGTGCTGAAATAATACTGTTTAAGATTAATGGGATGCAATGGAGGCAAAGATTCTGCTCCCTATCCTTGAGTTAACTTAAGCTGGAAGTATATGTATCATAGGAAATATGCTAGGAGGTGGAAATGTTGTTAGGGAAAATACTCAATAAACTAAAAACCCCCAGCCAAATAAAGGATTTTTCTAGAGTCACACTAAAATAAAATTTTTACAATTTGAGTTGTAGCTATGGCAGAACTTAGAGGGGGAAAAATTTGTTGAACGTATTTTTGTCAGATGACCTGGAAAAGTATGGGACCATATAGAGTCTGACATCTGCAACCATGAATGAATTGTCCAGCGCTGGTAGTAACTGTGTGAAAACTGTACTTGGACAGTGCAGGTTTCCTTATCTCTTCCTGTCCGTTTGTTAGACCGTACACAAGCCTTACAGACTTGGTGAGCTGGCTGCTTGTCTGTGCGTTTTCAGGAGGGCTTGGTGCGTTTTCTCCATTGCGCTGTTTTTATAGACTTCATCTTGACATCTGCGTCTTGAAATCTCAAAGCTGTCTTGTCTTTCAAGAGAAGACTTTTGAGGGTAGAAAACTTAGGATGGGTTTTATGTAGAGGACTGTCTTCTTTGAAGTTGTGCTCTATTCAATAGCTATTATACACTGGCAGAGAAGTAATTTTCTTGCAAAACTAACAATGTTAAGAACTAAGCAAAGAATCATTTTTAAGAAATCTAAACATTCACATTAGTGGAATTTTGAAGGAAAAATGCTCTACTTTTGTAAATGTCATGTAATAACATGGTATCAAGTACGGATATTTTGTAAGCCATTTTTAAGTATTTAATTCCTTGAAAAAGCATAAGATTATGCTGGCTATGATAGTAATGTTGAGATGTTATGATGTAAGTTTTCTGAATTATATGTACTACTTTAGTACTTAGCCTTAGTGGAAAAAAACCCTCTCACTGGCTACCTAGAAGTGGTTGAGGGGTGTGTGTAGGTTCATTTATACATACGTACACGTGCATATACATTTTCTGTTGACCATAGAAGTATTGCATAGACATGAGGAAAATCTGTGTTTTAGGAAACCTGCTATGGAATTCTGTCATCCTTAAGGTATTCTGCATTCACTCTAAAACTGTTTTTTTCTGGTATTTTCTTTGGATTATTTGGCATTGTAGAACTTGCTTCATATTATGTCTGAATTCCTCCAAGTCTAAACTGCTTGTGAAAGGAGTGCTTGGGCTCTCCTGCCCTCTCTCATTCACTCACTGTATGGGATCTGATGGTCATGTGGCTGGGAGATGATTTAACTTGCTGATCTGACAGAAGGTTAATTTCCCCTCCCCTTAGATTACTTTTGCACTGTCTGTTCAGTTCATTGATCTGTCTCAGCAGCACTGTAATTGCTGGAGCTGAGTGTGGAGGAGAGTTTAGGGGTGGAATCATCCTCTGAGTGGCATTTTGTATGTATCTAAAGTGAGGCTTACTGTGAAACTTAATATAAGTCTCATATATGGTTGATTTTGGGCCTGAAGTTAGTCCACACTGGGAAGGACATTACTCACTGTAGGTCTGCGTCTTTCGTTTGTGATTAAAAAAAAAGTCAATCTTCCACCTACTGATCAGAATATGTTGCATTTAGTTGATGCCCACATTTCCCTTTTCACCTTTCTGTTAAGTACTGTTGTGTAGTTGATGTGCCAAGTAGCTGTGAATTCACCTTGCTGTTGGTGTGAGCTATTCTGTGAACACTAGAACTGGTTTTAGGAATCCCTGATTTTTGCATGCTGGAAGTAACTTCTGCAGTCTATTCATCTGTAAGCATCTGAATGGCTGTGTACTGTGTTCATCTGCCTGGAAGGGGCACTCTATCCAAGTTAGAGCTGAAAATGCTGGATTGGAGCATGTTACCAGTGCTCTGGTAACATACCATACTATGTATTGCTTAGTACTGGGGCTGAGTTTAAACTACTTTTTCTGAATCCCAAGTGTCTTCTGGAATATCTAGCTAAATCTGTACTATATGAAGTTCTGTAGTTGACTGCCCTTACCACCATGTGATACTGTTTCTTAGACCTGCTTAACTACCAGTTTTCCCATCTCCTAGATGTCTTAACCCCTTTAGAAAGCAAAACAAAGAAGCATGCTTGAAATGCATTCCTCGGTGAGCTTGTTTTTGGGAGAGGCAGGAAAAAGAAACAGCATGAGAAGGATCTGTCCTATTGCTTTGCTAATGTGCTTAGAAGCTGAGATTCCATTAGGGAAAGGCTGACATGTGGGTGCAGATGCGTTTGAAATGCAGGGAGGCTACTAAAAAGTGATGCACTGTAGGGCATCACTATTTTGTTAACATCACAAAAAACTTGATTCTTTTTCTAAAGCACCTAAAGTGCAGAATCACATTACACTGCAAAGATGAAACTCTGAGCATCCTCTCTGAGCATAGTGGACTGCTGTAAAAAATATGAATTGCTCAACTCCTGCAACAGATAGAGACTCTTTCTTTGGTAAATATATTTATTAAGTGTCTTCCCAAATTGTTAGTGTATGCTCTGAACTAAAAATCTGTTTGTCCTGGAGACTTGCTCTAAATAATGTATTCCAAAGTAAAAACAGTCAACATATGCAGGCATATGAGTGCAGTTGGAAGCTTGCAGACTTTCTTCACAGCACCCCAGACATCAGCAAAGGTTGTTTTGAGTGGCTGTGCTGCCTCCAATTTTCATTTGAGCAAAGGAACTTGACAGCTCTCCCACCAAAAGAAACACTGGAGGAGGGAGGCAAGAGCAATGCTTTTCCCTCAAGATGGTTAATGTGTTTTGCTACTGATGCAATGGCTTGGAGTTAAGGATTGAGACATTCTGGTTTTCCACTCTTGATTGCTCTACCTCTACTAATTGTTCAGTTCATCCAAAGGTAGATGAATGAACAAGGTGACTGACCTACTTTTTCAGTTAGTCTACCAAAGAAAGACTGATTGTTCCTGATTAGTGTTGAGTAAAATATGTTGGAAGTTGTGCTACAAATTAACTATTTCATTCTCCTAAATTTTCAATAGCTGACTTGTGTACTAGTTAGGGGGTTCAACACAGTAAGCACTTGCAATAAAATTCTGATGAAGAAGCCTTTTTTCTCACCACTGTTCTAGAAGGTGCTACACAGCTATTTGTCAAAGAATAGGCATAGAGGGAAAGGCTTTTAGGAGCCAGGGCGGTTCTGGAACTCCTCTCTAGAGTCTTACCTGTAATGTCTTCAGGACTCGGGAGGCATTTTATTGCTTGTCCAATAAGCAGAACACAGTTTGAGAGTATCACTCTGACAGCTGTAGCATGGCCTGGTTTTCACAGTAGGAGTGACCAGGCCTCTAGGTACCATGGGGGGGTCCTTTCTTCTTCAAGAGGCAAGTAAATCTGTGTGTCTTTTTATCAGGAAACAGTGTTCCAGAGCTTCATCCATGGAAGAGAGAATGGAGATTTACTTTTTCTTTTTTTAAGGTTACAAAAATAAATTCATGAGTATGAATGAGAATGCAAACAAATGAAAATCTTGATATGTGTTGAAATGTGCTTTCTCTTGGTGTTGGTTAAAAATGCAGTCTTCCTTGCCTGATTCACGTTGCTTGTTTTTTAGTGATTGTTCAGTTCAGCCTGGGTCCATTACTTTTAATTTTAGTTGAAAACTCGGGATTTTTGAGTCCCTTGGTTGCAGAGGTTATTTACCGTCTTCATTTTTTGATCAGTTGGCTAACTTGAAGGGCAAGACTGGGAAGTAAAGGAAAGGGTGTTATTTTTTCAAATTTATTTTTCTCAGCTGGTGTCCATGAACCAGGGACCTAATCCTGCAGATGCTAATGAATGGGCTGTTTCGAGGGTCATTGTAGACTTGGATGGGAATGTAAGTAAATGCCCTTCACCAAAACACATTTGAAGGCCACTGAAGAATTGTTTTACAGAGTCCTTGTATAACTATTTGTGGGCCATCAAATTAAAATAGTTTAAAATAGGCTTGCAGAAAAATCTATTTATATTGATTCTGCAGGTTGACCTGTTTATTTACATGAACTTTTATTTAGGTTTTTGGAATGCTAAGTGAAATTAAATATGGGAAATACAGGATATTCATGTCTTTCACAGTTTTGTTTTTTTGTGTGCTTTAGACGTGTTTCCATTATTTTGTTTTTGGGTTAAATGCCGTAATGGTGTGGCAGTATTTCTTTGCAGATAGCACTTTAAAGGCTGTATGAATACTGCAGACTATGTGCTCATACTTACTGTATTACTGGTGTGTATATTTTAATGTCAAGCCACTAAAGAGACTTGGGTCAGATGAAAGATGTGTTTTTGGCAAAGCAGTAAATCTGAATCTTTTTTGCATCTGTTTGATTTTTTTTTTTTTTTCAAACTCAAGACTGTTCAGTGCCGCAGGCTTTTTGTTCTGTTTTGTCTGTCTCTTTTGGCAATGGTGCTGGCAAGGTTTGAGGTGGTTGGGTTTTTTTAGCTATCTTACAAAGGATTTACTCATTAGCCCTGTTTTATGGGTTGAACTAATTGTGATTTGTCTTGCTGAGCGGTATTATGCAGTTTGGGCCAATTAAGTGAATCCACTTACACCAACGGATGTTGTTCCAATGTGTAATATTGATTTGAGCTATAAAAGGAGAATGACTTGTTTGATTAGATTTCTTTGTCTAAACAATGCTCAATCTTATCTAGTGTATCAAACAAAAGTCTTCTCTTTGCTGAGGTTGTTTTAATTGCTTCTTAGGTTTGATTAGTGCTGTATATGCAGCTATAACAGTTTCCCTATAATATAAATCCTAAAACAGCACAGAAGAATTAGGGGGAAAATGCAGTCTCCAACTCAGTATAACTGTCTCTGCTGCATGAATATCAACTTGAGACCTGGGGATGTGTAGGCGGACCTACTCTGAAAAACAGGGACACTGGGGAATCCCAGACATTTACCTCCTCAGAGATGGAGGAAAAGGGGAGTGTGTGTGTGTATGTGTTAATTAGACATTTACACTGAAGTAAATTACATCTGTCGCATAAGCCTCAGAAACTGCTGAAGTATTTAAAATCATCTGTAGAAACTGTGCAGATGATATTAAACACTCTATTAGGAAATGCATATAGATATATTTTTCTTTGTTGGCCAAATCAGCCTTTACTTTTTGGAGTTAGTAAGTGAGAATGATGAAACAACCTGGGGAGAAAAGCGCTTTTCGTTGTGAACTAGATCTATAAGAAGGTAACAAACTTGAGCTACTGAATAATTATAATGCTAGGGATCTGTAAATTTTCTTGATGTCTTTGTTTTATAGACTGTATATGCACTGAAAATAGGTGGTTTAGTTCTTTGCCTTAAAGTAATTTTTAATTCATTTTATATTCATGCTGAGAACTTTTCTGTGTTTAAATGTTGAGAGACATGCATATTTAAATATAATTTGTTTATAATGTAGATTGACTAGTGATCTGCAGCAGCTGAGTGGCCCTAGAGAAGGTTACCTTGATACTGCTGTGTTAAACAGCAGGAGACCCATGAGGAGACCAACGTGTATTTTAGGTAGGAGACGTGTGTATTTGTCTTTAGAAGACCTATGTATATTTTAGGTATCAAGTTATTAATTTTGATTTCTTGAAATGATGATTATTTGAGGTACAGGCTTAATTATGAGGATAAATCAGTAAATTCAGAATATGGCTATGCAAGACAGCACACTACTGTCAAATGAGCATGTGTTGCTCTCCAGGGTAAAGGAGAGTGAACATAATCTAGGTAACTTAGGTATGTCCTAGCTCTGGTTCAGTGCAGTCCTTCTAAATTGGGTTATCTGCAAGGCAGATACTGACTTGTTTTGTGGTGTTCATATCCAAAACTTTGGGTTATGGACATACTTTTCTTCTGGAGAATGATGCCAAGCGCTGGCACCAAACCTGGTTTATAAATCCTTCTGGAATACTGAAACATAATGTAGAAGGATCTCCAAACCCAATTGCTGCTACTGTTACCACCTCTTACTGCACTCTGCACCCTGAGAGCTCCTGCAGCATGGAGTGGTGCTTGAAACCAGTTCAGGCTGAAAATGACTGACAGAGTCATCCCCAATTGCCTCCTTGCTTTACTTGCCTATTTGCTGGAATGGTGGTGATGAAACATGAAACTGTTCCAGTGTAAAGATCTGGAAAGATTTGCTGATTTAGGTGCCTTGCTGTGAAGGTGGCTCCTGGACCGAAACTAGTTTTGTAACCAGTGGCCATTTCTGTGCAGTTTGCTTCTGAACGAATAAACTTGTTGGACTTGAGCTAGTTCTTGTGTGTGTTTGTTTTTAGTAAGACTTGTGTAATAAAATAATTGTTGTACTTCAAATTATTTCCAGTTGACTTTGTATCTTAGTCCAAAATTAGTTATACCGTTTAATAGTATTCATTCTAATGTTGTTCTACTAGTACTCCTTGTTAAAGCCAGAGTTTTATTATTAATTACAGAGTTCTTCTTAATATAGAATTTTATTATTATTTTATTATTTGTCCTAGTTACAGGTGTCTGTGATGAGCTGGTTGGCTGTTTGTGATTGGTTTGGATTTCCAAAGGTGACTGTATTTAGTCTCTAGTTTTTGAATTAGGTTGAGGTTCTATAAAATGAAGATTCAGTAGGTTTCGCTTTTGTTGTTTTTGGAATATAATCAGCCTTTATGAAATGGACTACTTAAAGTATAAAAGTTTTACAGAAATTAAACTGCTTTTACATGCAAGATACTGTTCCATGATTTCTAGTCATTTGTATTCTCTTACATAGCAAGCCTTTGGTAGCTGCTTCAGACTTCTCTCTTGAGGACCAGGTACCCAATATGATTAAAACCTGCAGTATTTGAGCACTTAGTTTCAACTGTTTTCCAGCCTTTGTTGTTATCCATTCATGCTTGAGATTGCAGGGTCAGTTCAGATATTTGTGAAGGAATTGCATTTTTTCAAGAACCTCACAAGACTTGCTTCTTTGTGTTTGTTGACATTGGTTTTTTTTGTGAACTTAAACAGAAATGAGAGAAATTACATCTCTGAGGTTTTAGCTGTTAGGGACAGGTTTTGAACACCAGGATTGTGTGATTTAAGTCAAGTACTTAAGCAATCCATGAATTTGAAAATCAATATATTTGAAATTTGTGGTGCTTGAGGAAGGGGAGTTGCTGGATTCTTTGGGCTATCTAGAAATACTGCATTATAAGTTAGCTTCTGCAGAGGTAAAGATTAAGTGAATTACTGTGTGAAGTAGGCAGCACTTGGTAGTAAGCTGAAAGTTTCAGTTGTCATGTAGACTCAAATGATGGCTTTTGTTATAATGTTTGCTAGTAATTACATTTGTACTATACTAAAAAAATCCATTATGTATTTGTGTTACGATATTTGAGATATTTTTCATGAACTACAGTGCATTGTCAAAGAAATCTAAATGCTAAGGGGACTTGTCATTATGAATTACTAAGTAGCAGATTTTCAGTTTATATGTGTGCTGGTTTACTCACAATAAAAGTAGATATGAACTCATAATAAAAGGACACATGAGAAGCTCCCTAGATGGAACAGCTGTCACTGGATCCTGAAAATCTGGAGGTTTTGAACTAGCGGAGGTGGAATGGAGACCTATTTTTTTGACAGATTTGCCTGGTGCGTTCAAGGCTGAACTGGCACTGAACTAGAGGAGGTACCAAAAACCTGCAGTAAGGTGAGCAAGGAGAAATGGACTTACCAGGTTACTGAGTAATGTGGGAAACGAAGAGTTGAAACTCCAAAGAGTTGATTAGCAATGAAGCATTTCAGAAAGGAGTGGGGGAATACTGGGGAAAAGCACACAAGACTGTTTATATATGTAAAATCAAGTGGTTTGTGATATCTTCTATGGCCGTGTTTGGTACTGTAGTACCAAACTGTGGTGGGTACTGCATTGGTGTCTTAGTGCTAGAGGTGGTTGTATGTGGGGTTTTTATATTGGTACCTAAAAATAGCTAAGGATATTTAGTCCTTTTTTATAAGGAAGCTTTTGGTTTTGTAAAACATACATTTTTAATTAAGCTTAAGCTTGAATGACTTTGTTTAGAAATGTAAACCACACTGGGATTCAGAACAACTTTAAGCATATAAACTGATCACGAAGATAAAGGAGCACATGCTGTTTCTTCAACTTAGTGCTGCCAGAAGGATGATGCAGGCTCATCTTCATAGCATTTGATCAAAATAGATTACTTAGTTGCCAAGATCTAGGCAGTAGAAAGCACTAAAACCTGCTGCATGATTCTGTCCTAGTGCTCTAGGATTGTTTTTGGTTTTGCTCTGTTTATATTGTGAGACCAAGGCTGTGGTGGTAAAACAAAACAGTTGTGACTTGATAGAAGCAATAGTTGAAATGTGAAATGTGTGGTGATTCCAGGAGGTTACATGAACTGTCATGTGCTTGAGATATACAACAAATTCAGAAGCTGTTTAAGAGATGCCTCCAGAAGAAAACATGGATTTCGGTGGCAAGTTAATATGCTTCTTGTTGGTAGGATTAACTTTTGCCAAGTTTAGAAAAGGTCAATAAAACTGAATAAAAATTTTAAAAGTTCAGTGACTCTCTTCTTTGTCATCCGTGTTTGTTTTATTTACCTGCTAATTATTTCTCATTGTGTTGTTCAAAATATTGTCTGACTGCTGCCTGTCAGTGTTTGTAGATGATTTTTGTTTTTTTTCTGGCCTTGCTTCTTCTGTGTGAGCCAACAGTGTATCCAGACTACATAACTTCTGACTAGTTTGACACACTTGACAGCCTTCATCCTACTTGCAAATAAAATTCCTTTTCACAAAGAACAAAATTTCTTGCTAATAAACCAAAAATATTATGCAGAATCAAAAAAATATTCTGAGTTGAAGGGACGCACAAGGATTATAGAGTTCAGCTCTTAAGTGAATGACCTATACAGGGATCAAAATCGCAAACATGGTGTTATTTGCACTGTGCTTTGACCAACTGAACTCATCTCGGGGTCTTATATTTCGCAAATGTTAATACTAATTTTCTAAAAGAACTCCATTTTTAGACAATATTCTCAGTTGTAAATGCTGATGATGATATCAAATAGTTCTAAAAATTGGTAAGCACTGGAAATGTCAAATTGTCGTTTTAAACAAGTCTTACTTAACAGCCAATGATCTTACACAGTTTAAGCAATGGCATGCTTTAAATACTTACTGAAAGAGAGTTTACAAAAAGCAGAATGAGGAAAAAATGGTTGTTTGGTTTCATGGTTATATGTGTATCTTACTCCAAAGAAAAGTATTCTGAACTCTGAAAACATGTTAAAGACCAATCTAATTAAACTTTTTAAACTTAAAGATACGCATTCATGTGAGATGTAAGAAGATTTCTAACTTCAAACCTAGCTATTTTAGTATTCTTGGTAAAATGTTGGAGATGTTTTTTGTTTGACTAAAAAATATTTGGCAAATGCATATAAATGAGGTACAATGGATTAGAAGTCAAACATGAACCTGCTTAAATAATTCTCAAGATTTTCTGGTTCACGTGTAGTGATATTGAACTCTTTAGTCATAGGCTTTAATTTGTGCATGGTGCTGACCTGATGCTGTGCAGGGACACTCATTGCATCCCTTCATTCAATTCACTCTAATTATCCCCAACTTCCTGGGGAGCCTGCTTAGAACTGGTCATGAATGTTTGTTATTAAGTATTAAGATATTAGACTACCCTGGTTACAAGTAACAAAGTAGTTTTTAGCCTGAATTTACATATAGATGATCAGTATAGGAAGCTGAAATTGTTTTTGTCTTGATTTTATTGAATCAAAGTCAAAATAATGTATTAGAACAATAAAACATTTTGAGAGTCTTAAGCTCAGAGTTAAATGAAATGAGATTTATTGTGCAAGTACTTGTATGCCAGTGTTGGTAATTTCAGTGTGTATTTTAGGGTAGTTGTTGTATGTAAGTGATTTTTGACACAATCGGATTTGTGTGTGTGTAACTGGGTGATGTTGATTATTTTTGCTGGGAGCATCTGTTAATGCAGAATATTGCCTCTTCAGGTTCACGTGAAAATGGCGGATGAAGCTGTCTGTGTTGGCCCAGCTCCCACCAGCAAAAGCTACCTCAACATGGATGCCATCATGGAAGTCATTAGGAAAACCAGGGCCCAAGCTGTGAGTCTGAATGTGTCTATCTGCTGCAGCTGTTTCATATATGGAAAGCAGAAAAGCCAGAGTTTGTATTTTTTTTTTTTAAGGTGTGTGTGGGGGAAGTGATTGAATATGCTATTCCAGTTAGTTCATGTCACATGAGTTAAATGTGTCTGAAATCGCTACTGGAAATCAAAGGCTTTGTAGCATCTGGCAGCACTGGTTGCTGATCCTGCAGGTGGCTGCTGGATTCAGCTTTCACACCAGGGAGCAGCTTCAGTTCATTTCCAAATTTGCTGGAGGAAAAAAAAAAATCCCAATTAGTTTTGAGTGCTAACCCTTTATATGCCATAATGCCTTTTTTGAACGCTTTACAAAGTGTGTCCAAAAAGGCTTTTGCTTAAACTTCATTTGAATCACTTTCTGTATTATATAAATGCTACTTGCAGGAAGGTAAATGGTGCATCCCATAATTGTATTTGTTTCAGAATGTTTACAAAATGCACATTAGCTTATTTGTGTAAATATGGGCAAGTCTGCCTTTTTTCTCTCCAAGTTGGCCACAGATTCAAAGCTTAACAGGAATCAGTAGGAAACGCTAATATGTAGTCATGTTCACATTCCTAATGTTCTTTGTTCTGTCACTGAAATAAATGTATTATTCAGAGCTACTGTACACAGAGCATTTATTAAAATAAAATTTTATGTGTATATATCAGCAACACAAACTACCCTTGAACGGTTGGATCAACACTGATCTCTTTCAAACATGATGTTTTGGTACAGTGCAGTTAGGGGCCTGAAATTTTTGCATGAAGAAAACCAGTATTTTCTTCCCTTTGAGTTTCTGAACATCAAACCCAGTTATTCGGTCTTGAGAAGAGGTGAATAAAATGCCTTATGCTTTCTGTCACAGTTTATTAGATCAAGAATCTTATGTGACTTGCAAAAAGTAAAATGAAAACTTTCTCATGCTCCTCTCAAGTAATTAGGCTGAATGTATATTGGGGTGTGAGTAGCAAATGAGGCACACAGGATGCTTGACTTCTATAATGAAAAGAGTAAGTATATTGTGCTCTCTAGCTGCGGTCACTAGAGGTAGGAGGCTTGTGACTGTGGACCTGTGCACCATTGTTATGGTTAGGGCTGGAAATATTTAGGGATACAGAGCACTGTATAGTGGTTACTGAGGAGAGTGTGGATGAGCATATATGGAGAAATCTGCAATGGAGCTAAAAAAGAGCAAAAGGCAAATCACCAAAGGGAACATCCATTTGCTCTGCAAACAGCTCCATTTGCTCTGCAAGCAACCCTGTTCTCCCTAGTTTGGAAATACAGACAGTTTGTTTCAGAAATGGTAACTCAACAACTTGACTTAGGACAGAAAAATCACTGTGTTAAGAGAGTTTCTTCACGTATTCAACCTATTTAAATGCTTGGTGATCTATTTCACTATCCCCAGAACCTGAAAATGTGCTAGTGATTTTGGTGTCTGATTTCAGAACTCAATCAGCTTGAATTTTTTCTTTTTTCTTCCAAGGTACATCCAGGATATGGATTTCTTTCAGAAAATAAAGAATTTGCTAGACGTTTGGTAAGTTATTTTTATTGCTTGGCTGTGACTGATGCACTAGGTGGCACATACATTTCAAGGTATCTGAGGAATCAAGCTACCAACTCAGGGCAAATCTAAAAGTTGTCTTAACATAGGGCATTTCAGTATGCTTGCTGTACACGTGGATTTCTTGCATTTTGAGGATGTAATTGCAGCCTGAGTTTTCTTTTGGGAGAGGCCTGTTTGTAAGAACTTTACCCAGGATCTAAAAACCTTTCAGGATTTTCACTTAGGCCTGGACTGTTTATGGGGCTGCTCTGTAAAACTGGGTCACTGAAATGATCTCAGTTAAAAGTATCTGGTTTTAAGTGATCATTTTGGTGATTCGTAGCACAGCTGGTAAACAGCTGTATCAGCAGCCCTGAGAAGGTGCTGAACTGCTCTTTGGGATGGGAATAGAAAGTGGTTTAAAAATTGGCTTCTCTGCTGGTGGTATTATATTGTGGAGCTGCATTCTCTGACAGGACCAAAGAGTCAAGAGGGTGCTGTTTTCACTTTGTCTGAATTTATAAAGATTATTGTTCAAAACCTCTTTACTTGAGTAAGGTTTTTGTATATTATGAACTGATATATGGTCTGATTTAATTTTTTTCCAAAAGCTTTCATGCAGCTGCTTGAAAGTGTGAGCAGTGCTAGGAGGAAATTACATTCACAATGTTTGAACAAAGTCCTGGGTGGATGCTGTATGTGTACTCACTGCAGATCATGTGTTATTGTCTATTGGTTTTGCTCAGAATAAGGACAAGCACATACTACATTGAAGTTCAAAGTAAAAAGCCATTGCAGCTACCAACTTTGTTATGGAGTAAATGAACCATGTAGCTGAAGAAATACCTTGTTTTACAGCAGCAGGATAAATTTGTTTCTGCTTTTGAGAAAAAATTCGGACGTTTTTGATTCAGGATAAACTTAGGTGAAGAATCTGATTCTAAAATATTCTTTTGTCCTTAGCATTTGTGGAATGGGTCTTCCACGTACCTTCCTTGTCTCTGTTCCTTTCGGCTTGAGTTCTAGTTGCAATACAGACCCTTACTATTTCCTTAATTATTTGGTGTTAGAGAATGCCACCTGCTCATTAAGGAGCCTATTTGAGAATGGAATCTAAAAATTTCATACTTCTAAGTTGCTGTGATTTTTTTTTTTTTAAAGCCCCTAGAAAAAAAACAAATGCAGATTCTCTGGGATGCTGAGTACACCCTGCTGGGTGCTGGTGATGTTAAAGTTGAAAGGAATTCTAAACACTTGGTGTTTGCCGGGATTTACCAAATCTGGGGTAATCTCTTACATGTTATTTTCATGCAGTTTAACAGCTTTCTTTTATCACTGTTCTGTCTCGTATACCGGAGGTTCTTTTTACAGGGAAGATTCCTGGCTTAATTTATAACAAACTCTGTTCTCAATGGATTAGACCAGCAGGATAACTGACTTTAGTTGGGAGTTCCTGTTTCTTTAGTAAC
>WBMY01009488.1:301381-348093 GCA_013397315.1 Donacobius atricapilla
GGGGAAAAAAAAAAAAAAAAAGGAAATGAAAGTACTCACTTATGCTATTTTGCTTTGTTTTGCTGCTGAACATGGAAATTTGGTAATTATTACTCTGAACTGGGCACATTCTGTAGTGGTGTGGTTGTTGTTTACAATAAAATATAAGTGGTGTGCGTGGTAATATTAGTTACAATACTGGTAATGTGGCAGTCTGGAACAATTTTTTTGGCAAGAATAAGCAGAAATGGAGGAAGTACAAACATTCCTGTAGATCCTCTCACCGTCCTATTTCTCATCTTTTCACTCAGATCCTAGAAAAGTTTCTGAACAATTTCCTGAAACAATGTAGTGACTAAAAACATTACAAAAACAAAATGTTTGCATTTTTGTTGGTGCCGCAGTCTCAAAATAGCTTTAATTATATTTCAGAAAATCAGTGTGTTCAGTTCTCTAAAACTATAATTAAATGAGGTAAAGTGATTTTGCTTTCTGACTATTTAAAGTCTCATTTAAGACATCATCATGCTTCCCTTGATGTCAGTGGATCTAGAAGATCAAACCCCTAGTGAGAACTGGTGAAATGATCTATCGTTTTTATCACTAAGGCTGCTTATAATTTTTTCAAGACACTCTGATTAATACAGTTAGGAGGAAAACTTGCCTGCTGTTTCTTCTCTTTATTGAAGACTGTAACTGTTGTTCAGCTGTTATGGAGTTGCTGAAGATGCTTTTGTTCTGTTTTCTTCTCCCTATCCCGTTCTTTGTATATACACTATTTTCTTCTTTTGCACTGAAAGTAGTGATGGAACTTATGAAACTTGGGCTGATTTCCTGGTATGCATCTGTACTTTTAAAACAGACTTCTTAAATTGGGAAACTGAGAAGGACACCAACCTTTCTAAACTTGCCAATCTATCTGTAAGAGCAGTAATGAGCTCAAAGCAAAGCTTTATCTTCAATTAATGCGTGGAGGGTCAGCTCACATGAAATCCCACTGTGTGTGATTTGAACAAAAGCATGTCTTTTTCTTCATTATGGTCTGAATGATTCATGGAGTAGTATACAACTATAGACAGTACTTTTGAAGAATTTGGTAGATACTTAGAGTATTGAAAATTGCTGGTCTTTTTTCTTCTTTAGAAACTTAATTTTGTTCTCTTAAAATGGGCAAGGGAGACACAAATAAGTGATCCTGTTTCCACAACAAAATTTCCAAAAAACAATCAGTGGGTGAATATCTGGCATGTTGTTCATTGTGATTCAGTAAACAAATTGGTGCATTTAGTCCTGTCTTTGTGTCTTTGTTGTCTCTGGTTGCTGTTGTTGGCTGACAGAAAAGAGATCCATGGCATTTATACTGAGTCTGACAAAGATTTTATAAATATTAAGGTTAATTTCTTAATGATTGGTATTTGAACATGGAATCTTCTGATGAATTTATGGAAATGCTGATAACGTTATGCAGAATAACAAAATATGGGTTTATACAAGTGAATGTATTTCATTAGAAGCAGCAAATAAGTTGCTACTTTTAGTTTATGCATATGAATATATTTTCATGTAATTTCCCCCCTTCAAGGAATAATTGCATAATATTCAGTATTGTCATAAGTGTTAAGGTTAAAATCTATTGCTGCATTAAGAAAAAAACTGCTAGCATCCTTTGCCAGATGCTATGCAGAATTGCAAGAGCAGTTTGTTCCTTTCCTGCTTTAAAAGGGTTTGCTAGTGACCTCTGTATTTATGTTAGCTTGCTTGATGTTTCCCATTTCTTAAAATTAACGCAGACTTTTTCTGAGAAGCTATCACCTGTTACCTAAAGCAGGTCTTTGGAATTTGGGAAGGAGAAAGGCCTGAGACTAAGATGAACCTTGTGGTAGACCTGTAATTGAAAGATATACTTTTCTGAAATTGCCATTTAGTCTGAGTGGGAAAAGACTAATAAGAAAGTGAGTGTGTGATTGGGTTGCACAGTCATTCTTCCAGAGTCAGAGGCAGCTGCTTGTCCAGCTGATGTTAGCAGCAAGTAGGAGTCTTATTCCTGCCACTGAGGTTATGTTCCTTTCCAGCTTCCTGGTAATGATTATAAACTTAGACCTTGATGCATGGTGACTGCGTTGCAGTTAGTCATAATGGAATCAGTTTTCTTTTTAATTTAAAGAAGCACAAATGAACTTCCACTTTACTGACTGCCATGAAAGTCCCTTGGGGTGCTAACTGTTAAAAACAAAACAAACAAAAAATCAGCTGAATTATTATTTTGCAACCCTAGTATGAAGAATATCAGTGCAAGATTATGAATCTTCAGGGTATTTTGGTGTCTTGTATGTATGTGATGGAGTTCATGCTTTCATAAAAGGTTGTGGATTGTGGTGTATTTCCTCCAAGAAAATGATTTAGTATGTGCATAAAATTATCTCAAAATGATAGCAGTTTAAGTTACAAATGCAACCTTTACTTGGAATATTCTTTTCTGAGGGCAGCCTTCACAATATTCTGATGCTCTGTTTCTTGACGCAAAAATAGCCAGCCACTACCTCCTGCCAAAATCCACTCTTTGGGATAGAAGCCATAAAGACGGTGAGAAAAAAGCATTCAATTTTTGAATAAGATATGAATCTTTTTGGAGTTCCTAGTAAAACCTGTTTGTATACATCTTTTGTACCTTTTTAGCAACTACTGTTTGACATGACTGGGAGAGAACAAAGCAACCAGTGCTATTTCTCTTTACCTTTGAAGCTAGATTAACATTCTTGGTGGAATTAAAAATCCCAACAATGTATTGTCTGAAATAAATGGGCAAACAATGTATGTGGAAATGGTTGATCACATGTTTGTAAATGGCTGCTAAGTTTGAGAAGGAAAAGGTAAACCAAAGAACAACTTGTGTCGCTTTCTGTAAGGGGACATGTCTGATCTGTGAAGAGCTTTGTGCAGGTGGCTCTACGGACCTATGCACAGCTAATTATGGGATTCTCACCATTTAAAATGTAAACTCTTACTAGCAGGAGTGTTTCCTTACTATGGTTGTGCATGACTGTTACTTCTAAGCAAATTGTGAAGTTCCTTTATTGTGGCTCAGTGGATGTTACATTTTTGGGAAACATTTGGTAGGATTCTCCTGCTGTTCCCACATGCATTAGGTTTTTACCTGGCAACTCTTGTGACTGATTAGCATTTGTGCTTGCCGAATTGTGAAAAGGTGGTCAAAAAAAGGCAGTGGAATCTTGGTATCAAGAAGTTGATTATGGCAGAGATGATATACTTCAAGGAGTGGGGAAGACAGAGCTTTTAATGTGTGTTTTGTACACTATACCTTGCAGGCCAGATTTTCATTGCCTACCAAAGCCAGCAGTGTGTTTGCTACCACTGCCTGTGGTGGCTTAAGGTGCTATGTCTGTTGGAGACTGGAGGTTTTGTCTGTACAGGGTAATAAAGGTTAGGCAAAGTACTGACCTAAGTGAAGAGGTCACCACTTTGCTGCCCAGAAGAGCTGTGCCTGTGAACCTATAATTTTGATACTTACTTTGTTCTGGGGCAGAATGCTTCTGAGTGTTACTTGTATTCTTGTATTTAATTCTGAGCAAACTTTCTTTCATAGAAAAAGAATCTATATCTGCTGTATCAGATTGGGTGAAATCCATGGGAGAGATAAATAGTGTGTGCATTAAATCATGGCCAGTGTTTTTCAGACATTACTAGTCCACATGAGCTAGAAAAATGAAATTGAGTCATCTGAACTGTCTGCTTAGCCCTTACTAGTGTGGAAGTAGGAAGGCTGTATTAATCCTTTACTGTAGAAAACTTCAAATACCTTTGCCAAAAGCCTTTGATGTCTTAAGTTATGTAATCAGTGTCCTGTTTAAGATTGCTGTGCAACAGAACAAATTGATGCCAGTTGTACCCTGTTGCAAATTTCAAATAACTATCCCGAGAGCTGCTGTGTACAGCTGGAACATTTCCTTCAAGGGCAGGTGTATGCCTAAACTTAAAAGTCTCAGGATGCATATCTGCAGGTCTTGTGGGTATATATGTGTATAACCAATATGCATGTATTTAAAGATGCAGGGTAGTGTTTTGTCAAAGATTTGATTTCATTTGACAAAAATACTCTCCTCCCTTTTTAATTTTTGCCTAAACTTCATAATCTTAATAGGTTTTTTCTTTTGATCTCCTTTGTGATTAGGCAACTTCCTATGACATGGCAGTCTTGACCTATTTGTTTTTCACTTACAGTAAGCCTTTATTTTTAACTTCTGTTTTTTTAAGCTGTGTCTTTTCTTCAAGTGGTTTAGTTTGAAAGCTGTAACATGTGCAACTGTCCTTAGAAAAAATGCAAGTGCAAACCCTCTTGATTTGAACAGTGGTGCTTGGCAATGTGAGACTCATAGTGGATGAACTGTGGACTTGCATGGCTTCTGGAGGAATGATTTAATGCTGTGCATGTGATTAAAGAAGATATTAGAGGTCTTTTTGCCTATATGGGCTATTGTAAGTCATTTACTGTTTCTCATGAGATGCCTAACAACAGCAGTACTTTAGCGTGCTTACTAGGGTGTGTAGTTCTGCAGATGAATGGATATATGGACTCCTGGTTTGTAAAACTTCATTATTTCTTGATGTGCAGTGTCACTGCAATAGTACTTATTTCCAGACTTACAGGAATCTTTCCTGTTTCTTCAGAAATCCTTTGTTCTGTTCTCTTTTTTTCACCGTTGCTGTGTCTGGTTGTGAGAATGAAAATGTACTGCTCTGTTTCCACAATTGCAATTATATTAACTGTGCGTACTTGTGTTTTTCCTCATTGCAGTAATAGAAGATATGCAAATGAAATGCTATGTAATTCTTTTCTTGCACAGGTGATATTGTTTCCTTTCACTTTCTGCTTCTTTACTACTGCTTTGCAATCATGCAGACAAGCTTGTCTGGTTATGGTAAATTCTGTCCATTTTGATCTGTGATGGTTTGTTAATTTGTCTTATTCTGTGTAACTGATGTAAGCTTGTGTGGTAAATGTGATGTCCTTCTCTTAACATGAATAATTAAGAGATATGTTTTTGAAATAAGAACTTCTGTTACTCTGTGGATTCTAATTTACTTTTGTGACAAGGCAGATTAAACCTCACCTTAGAGTTCAGCAATGTTTCCTTAATCACTTCTGTTTTCTGCCTACATTTTAAGAAATGATGTATTTTATAGTGATTGATGACCTATGTTCAGTAGATCTTCATTACAGATTGAATACTTAAGAGTTTATATGTATTCTTCATAAAATATGCATATCAAGAAAACTATTTCTGACTTGAAAGATGAATGCAACTTACTAGAAGTTTTTTTTGGGCACTCATACAGTTGAAATACATTGAAGCAATAATGAATCATTCTCCCTATCACAGTATGAATCATTCTCCCTATCACAGTATGACTATTCTGTTCTCTACTGTAGCCGAAAACTAACTGCAGTAGGACCAAAATCAGTCTGAATATACTCTTTATGAGCCAAGTTATCTTCTTACAACATGCAGTATTTTTGTACACAAGGGCTTTTGTTGTTGGCAGCAGTGTGTTACATGAGGAGGGATATGAACATGCTACGTCTCTTTCATCCCAGGGCTCGGGGGTGATTACTTTTGAGGGATGTTCTGAGGAAATTTTTAAATTTAATTCTTGAAGCCTGTTTAGCTTGGGTTGACCTGCTGAAAAGCAGCTCTGAGAAGGAGGACCTGGAGGTCCTGGCAGATAGCAAGCTGTCCGTGTGTTAGCCGTGCCCTTGTGGCCAAGAAGGTCAATGGTATCCTGGAGTGCATCAGGAAGAGCATTGACAGCAGGTTGAGAGAGGTGATCCTGCTCCTCTGCTCAGCCCTGTTGAGGTCATCTGGAGCGATGAATGCAGTTTTGGGCTCCTCAGTATGAGAGAGACTGCAACTCCTGGAGTGGGTCCAGTGGAGCACAGCAGAGATGATCAAGGGACTGGAGCATCTCTCTGGGAGCTGGACCTGTTCAGCCTTGGGAGGAGATGACTGAGAGGGGACCTCATCAATGTCTGTAAGTATCTGAAGGGCGGGTGCCAAGAGGATGGAGCCAGGCTCTTGGTGGGGTGGTTGGTACAAGAAGTAGGACAAGAGGAAATGGGCAGAAACTGATGGATAGGAAGTTTTATGTGAACATGAAGATCTTTACTGTCAGGGTGATTGAGCACTGGTGTAGGTTGCTGAGAGAAGTGGAGTCTCCTTCCCTGGAGATATTCAAAGACTGGAAGTAATCCTGAGTAATATGTCCTAGGGGTCCCTTCTTGAGCAGGGAGGTTGCACTAGAAGACCTCCAGTGGTCCCCTTCCTACTTCAGTCTTTTGTGATAGTTGTGATAAGTGATAGAATGTATTTGTGTCTTCTTTTGGTTTAGTGACTTAAAAATGACAACACCCTGCTGAGAGTCTTAATTCCTAATTCACACCCTATAGTTGGCTCTTTCTGATTTCAATTTTAGTGGATTCTGAAATTTGAGTGACTTCTACAGTAGCTGTGGAAAAGGGTGCTAGCTGAAAGATTTCTGGTTAACATGTTTCTAAAGATGACATATTATCCTGGACTGGGCAAAATTTTTTGCAAGGGGCTTAGTTTTTCATAGTACATATTTTGATTGTCATTTTATTTCAGGAAATATTTTCTTGAAATTAGGGTTTAACATCATGTTGAATTATTAGAACTTAGTTTTATAAATGTAAGAATTTATTTTATACATTTTGTTTCTTTTATATTGTATTTGTCTTCATTAGAACTTTTGTAGAGGTGTTTAATATCTGTACAGTATGTAATGTTGGTGCTGTACTGTAAAGTTTTCAAATATTTTGAATAGTTTCTACAGGAAAGAGACTACATGTTTGTTTAGTATACTATAGGATCCCCTTGTTGATTCCCTTGTTTCACTATTGCTTCCTGGGCATGAGACTGTCATGTAACCTCTCTGGGGTGATCTCTGTGGTGTGAGAACTGCTCCATTTACCTCTGCGTGTTGAGAGAATCACTGCTAATATGCCAGGTAGAGTTGGTTACTGAAAGTGAATTAAGACACTGTATTCAGGCATGTCAGGGTTAAATAAGGTTTTTCAGTCTTGAACCTGTTTAATGACACTTTAACTTCTTAGTCATTCAGTTACTATCCTCTAGATTGTTACAATATCTTCCAGCTGGTTGCACATTTTTATTGTGTGGTTGTAGAATGCATAATTCAGTTGGACCTAGTTTCCACTTTAGCTATCAAATACAGTCTTTATTTCACAGAATGGTTGAGATTGGAAGGTACCTCTGGGGATGAGCTGCTTCTGCTCCTCTGCTCAAGTGGGGTTACTCAGAGCTGGTTGGCAGGACCATGTCTGGTGGGCTTTTTACTCTCCAAGGATAGAGACTCCTCAACCTTTCTGGGCAACCTGTGACAGTGTTTGGCCACCCTTACAGTGAAAAAAAAAGTTTCCAGATAATCAGAGGGAACTTGCAGTATTTCAGCTTGTGCTTCTTGCCTCTGATCCTGTCGCTGGACCCCACTTAGCAGAGCCGGGCTCTGTTGTGTTGGCACTCTCTCTTCAGGCATTTATATGTGTTGATTAGTTCCCTTTTAGCCTTCTTCAGGTTGAACAGTCCCACCTCCCTCAGCCTTTCCTCATTGGAGAGTTGCTCAAAAAAAAAACCCCAAACAAACAAACTATGAACATACCAACATAAGCACTACTCCATAGTAGCATACCTGGTTACCTGGTTTGTCAGTTTTTGTCAATGAAAGCTTTTACAGAGTGCAACAGGAATCATGACCCTCAGGTAAGAGTAAGAATTTATTAGATTGCTTGCAGCCACCTTATTGTGTTTAGTGGTTAATTTTGTTAATTTTGCAAATATTTTAAAGAATTTTGCTAGGATTCTATAAAATTCCTTTAAAATACTTCCTGTTCATTCTTATAAATATATCTGTCTTTTCACTTTAATTCTATTTGAAGGTTTGCTTGCAAATAAGGTTTGTCTATTTTCACAACATATTTCATTCATTTCTATTTCAGACTGAATAGAAGTGATCAATAACATTGGTAGCTTAAAGTACTGCATGTACTGAACAATTCCTGCTAGAGTTATGGGGAAAGCTGCTAAAATACTTAGTAACTGAAATGTTTTCTGCAGTGAAGTTTTGAATTAACACAAGTGGCCTGAAGTTAGGTGATGTGTTTCCTGTAAAACGTAGCAAGTGCTTCTTGCGGCCTGAAGGCCAACTGGTGTTCAGCTCCTGAGGATCAGGTTACTCAGCTGTGGTCAGGCTGCCCTTCTGACTGTGGCCGAGAGGCGGCTGCTCCCAGTGCCTTATCCCCGTGGGGGGTTATTGACCTCCTTGGATGTGCTGGGGTGACAGTGATACCTAGTCACTTTATAAACCCGTCCTGTTAAAATTATCTTTGCTCAGACAAATCATATATCCCCTGCTCCTAACTCTGCTGTTAAAGTCTTTAGGCTAGTACAGTTGATTCTAGCAGAAACAAGTCAACAAGTTTCTGCCTTACTCACAATGAAGGCAAACTCAAAGGGATGGTAGCTTGGTATTGGGGTAAAGGGGTGTGAGAAAAAAAGTAAGCAACCAAAGTTGACGAACTTTTAACTTATTTATGGCTGAACTAGTATTTGACAGAAGTCTTCTTGAGAAGGATTTAGGTACTTAATTTAGGCTGATTTGGGTACCTTATTTGGCTTTTGAAAGTCAGTTCTGAGTGCCATCTGTTTATGATGTGTCCTTATCAAAAATGTTGTTTAGTAAAACATTTGAAGGACTTGATTTACCAAATAATCTTTAATAATTTCTTTCATCCACAAAATATGAGGACCCCTTTGTATGGGTGTGGGCTCAGTATTTCTGAGCCCGGGAGAATTTTAGCTTGCTAACTATTGCTAGCACTTTTCCCAAGGGAAAGCTGTCAACAGTTTGTTTTTCTTTTCAAAGCATCTGTTTCTTAAAACAGGTTAAGTAAACAGTGTTCCCTTCCCCATAACAACTGTCCTCAGGTGTTGTTTCCTCTTCCTTAACCAGTGGAGAGAAGTGTCAGTCTGACGGACCAATAAAATACTTTTTTAGTGCAGCATGTTATAAAAGAAACTGTTGGAATTGTAAATAAAGCCTTCTTCCTCTTCTGACAACCATATGGAGTCAATCTATTTTCGTGTCCTACCCTGACATATGGGTGTGGTTTTTTCACCGAAAAATTTCTCTCCCTTCTCCGGCATATAGGTTTACAGTAGCTTCTTGCAACATTGATAGTGTGAATTTTTAAGGACTTTGAGACTTTGTGTGAGTGTATAGTTGGTAGGGCTTTTATTGCACTATGGAGTACATCACTGTTAGATGCTGTGGAGGCAAAGGTGTTGTTGTTTTCTGTGACTCTGCAGGCCGTTGCTGTTTGGAGAAGATTATTTTCAGGGTCTTTACCTCTCTGTGAGCATAACAGGTAGGGAGAAGTTGCTACAAGTTGAATTCCTAACCTTGGGGCTTACTGGCAGCTAATCCTGTTTTTTTTGGATCACCTAAGGTCTGACACTGCTAATGTTGTAAACCTGGAAATTTATGTATGTTTTCATGTTTGAGTTTTTTTTACTGGTATCTTGAAAAGTTTAATGGAAGTTTAAAAATAAGGCTGTTATCAGTGTGCACACATTTGTCCATCATCCTGATTTTTTTGTATCAGAACTGTGTAGGAAGCACACACCTGCTGAATAGTGTCTTACTGTTTAGAGATGTGTTCTTTAATGGATACTCACTTATGGCTTTCAGTACACATAGGGTTAAGTGAAAAGGTTGCAGTAATATCTAGCGACCTTTTTTTCCTTTAATGTGCTCATTAGCAGTGGCAAGTGCAGGTTTTAGCACACGTCAGTAATTTACATTTCATTGCTGAGTGGCTGCCCTTGTTCAAGAGTTGTTTTTAAGCCTGATGAATATACTTGTGTTGGGAATAAACTGAGTAGGGAGAATTGAAAGCCAAATACCCTGCCAGGCTTTTCAATTGGTGCTGAAGTTTCTAGTGGGCCACTGATTAGTAATGCATGAAGCAGCAGAAAAATGCAAAGACGATGTCTAGAAAGGTTACTTCAGGTAGATTTACCCTCAAACACTTCTTCCTTTGTAACTGCCTTTAGAATCATTTTCCTCAAAATTTCTCCTTTAGCAGGCCTTCTCTTAATACAAGAATGTGATACATTAGATAGGTACCCCAACTAGGTTACTTATTTAGAAGTGGTACAGAAAAGTAATGCTTGTGCAGTGAGTCCTAGAAACAGATGATCTTGCAGGCTGTGCAGTTTCCCGCTCTTAGATCATGATGGTAGGGATCTCAGTGAGTATTCACTCTTGTACTTTCTTCTTTCCTTTACCTCATCTCCAACTGACTGGCTTGAAGATGTGTGTGGTTCACTGCAGTAATGGCAAATATATGTGTGTTGGGATGCAGTAACATTGTGGTTGGCAATTCAGATGCAAAATAAAGGTTGCTTTTGGAGGAAAATTGATGCTTTTATGTAACAACATCTTGGTTTGGTAATAAAACCATATGATTAGCTAGATGTATTCTTGATGGAGTGATATTCTTGCTATTTTCCAAGCTACTCTATTTTCAGAGCACTACGTGGAAACTTATACTGTGAAATTATACTTTCCTTTGTAGAGTGGCCTGCATATATTTTCTGTCTGAAAGGATAGATATTGCTGAATTTACATATGTACACGGACAAGGAAGCATTTTTATTCCAGATGCCCGTTAGGATTGTACTGACATGTTCTTCAGAGCTCTTGCAAAGGAGTACTGGTGCTTACTCTTTCCCACTTTCACTCTTAGGTATTGTGAACGCTGTTTATATTCAAGTTACTTATTATACAATTTGGGGATGGGGAATGCATTAAACATTTAGTATGGGGGGGAAAACCAGCAAAAGATATTCCAGAACATTCTTGTGAATAAAACCTGCCAGTTTATTGTGTAAGAATTTGTGAACCCTTTTATTACCCTATCTGAACATTGGGTGCACATATTTAAATGAGAATGTTTGTAGAAAGTAGAGCCATTTGAATATTTTTCGCATGCTGAAAATATTTTCATAGCTACTTTGGTCAGGTTTGGAATTCCTATTGTGAATTTGCAAAATAGCTATTTGGGTTGTCTGGGAAGGTTGAGCCCTTTACCTTTCCTGTGGTAGCACAGAGTTATCTGCAGTGGTAATTCAATGACTGAGATTGTGATTAGACAATTAGTTTGAGTTAACAAGTAGTAAAATATCTATGGATGTTACTGGAAAAACTTCCTTGATTGTGAGCCACGATTTTTTTCATGATTTGTTACCAAAAAAACTGAGGAAAAATGTGTTTTTCATGAAAAAAACCTTGTGAGATATTTTGCCTCCTGGCTAGGACATTTGTATATTTCTCTAAGAAATCTGGAAATACTTGCCTGGCAAAATTGTTGTTTAATCGTTGAGACTAGCAAACAGTTTATGTTGCCTCAGTAGAGCTTGCACAAAAATGGGGAGAACATTTTATCCTTTAAACTTAGAAGGGTTTTAGTTTCTTTTTCAGTCACAATTGAAATCATGAAGTATTTGCAAATTGTGTCCTAGAACTGATACCGCTGACTGTGATTCTGAATGGATCAAATGGAGAGAGGACTAAGTGCTTTCAGTGAAGATTTCTTCTTGAAGGTTTATATCAGGCCAGGCTTCTGGGCTGGGGGTTTAGTTGATGCAGTATGTCACACACACACACATAAACACACACTCACACTTTGATCAAAAGGTATGAACTAAAACTCTACTTTATTTGAAAGTCTGACTCTAATATGATATCTACAAATTGCCAGGGATTGGGGGAAAAGGTTGATACCTCTCCCCATCCCATTGGTCAAGACAACTGTCCATCAGCTGTCCATATCCTTAAGAACAGGAATGTAAACTACTTGAAGTTATGATAAACAATTGCCAGTGTTTACAGACTAGAGCGTGAGAAAGAACCCAAAACATGAAACTGAAACAGAAGAGAAGGCTGAAAAAATCAGGGCGATACTTAGTCTCTACTGAATAGGTCCTCTAGCCCTCACCTACTCCTGCCTGGCTGAAAGTGCATCCTGTGGCTGTTGTGGGTGCCACTGCTCTCCCTGGTCATTCAAGCAATGGAGTTGTGTCCTAAGGCATTGTTTATTATGTATATTTGTGTGTATGGTTGTGCAGTTGTTAAAGGCAGGAGAACTGTTTGCTTTCTGGATCTCCTGACCTTTTGGAGCATTGATCCACATCTTGACTGAGCATCTTGTACCTTCCTGTATATGCTCTGACAGGACTAATTATAACTGAACGCTGGGGCAAAGCTGTTACCACACTAAAGGCGACTCTGAGCAGATGAATGATCCTTTGGCCTTTGGAACAGGATTTGATCTCTAAATGTAGGATATTCCTACAGGTTAGTAATTCAGCTATTTTTTTGGGAGAGAGTTGTTTGTTCTCTTAGTTTAAATTTAGATTTGGCTTTCTATGGAGCAAGAGGCAGATTCTGGTCAGCCAAATTGCTGTAGCCCATAACCGTATTTGTGTTCAAGGAGATTTTCGGTAGAGGGCATCTAGGGAACTTAACACACATGCAGCCCATACTGCAATGTTCAAAGGATAATTTTCAAGTTGCTCAATTTAAGTTGTTGGTATTGTGACATACGTGATTTCTCAGGCATTAATTGCTGTATCCCAAGCTTTGTTTAGAAAATAACAGATACAAATCTGACACACTGCTTGCCTCACAGCACCAAAATATCCATAAAGGATGGCTTAAGGAGTTCGGTCCACATATCGTATCCATGGATGAGTGTATTAATGCATGCTTGCACATTATGTTCTAAATATAATTCAGGCTATTGTTTTAGCTCCAAGTGCCAGAAAACTACAGATCTATTTTTCCTTGAATTTACAGTTTGAATTTTCCATAACCTAAAATTGAAGAAGCAGTGATAAAATATCTGCAGTATGTTCATGCATGGACCGTAGTCTATATAACTTAGAATCATGTAGCATTCTGCCACATTTCTGTGGAAAAAGTATAATTTGTGAGGACCTCAAAATGAGGCATTCTTTTTGTGTTGGAGTCCAGGGCATGTGGAAGACCCCTCAAACAGCCCTGGGGGGTCCGAGACCCTGGCTGGGACCCCAGGAAAGCATTGCCTTTGACCTTAGTCCATGAGAAAAACTTCCAACACTCCTAGATGAACTGAAAACAGCAAAGATTTGAAATAAATAGTAGTTTTGTTTGTCACAGTGTGAAAATTTGTAGTTTTGGGTTTTTAGTATGGAAGTAGATCAGAGCAAGATGGAGAACTTTGGGCAGTGTCTCATCTTCTACTCCATCTTCTGCTGTGACGGTGGCACAGAGACATTGGTAGAATGGATTTGATGTAGAAATTGTGTGTCTAGAATAGGTAGTAGTTATTGGTACAAAACTGTAAATATAGTACGCTTTAAGAGTTAATTGGATTAGAAACCTTTAAAAATGACCTTGGACCCTCTGTCTGTGTTCCTGTAGCTGCCTTTCTTTAACACACTAAGTCTGCTGTGAGGCCTTGAGATAAGAAATAGAATAAACACCTTTGAAGACCAAAGCTGTGGGTTCAGCTCATCTTTTAACCCCTGGTACAGGACTTTGAAAACAGAAACCCCCTAATTAGGGGGTTGATGGGGTGACAATGCTGTCATTCTTGCAGTTAAACTCCAGTGTTATCATTCCCTTTTCCTCTTGAATCTGTTTTCTGTTAGGTTTATTTTTTTCCAGTTTCTGACTACTGTATGATTTAGGGGAAATACACAAATATGTTTTAATATTTCCACAGTACAGGAGACTAGGAAATTTGTGACTAAAGTTTAAAACCAATTAAATAGCAGCAGAAGAAAAGGAGATGGAAAAACCCTACTAACGCAATCTCCCTAAAAGTTCTTGTCTGTGTATTAGGATTCCAGTTCAGCTAATTCTTGAAAAGCCTGCATGAATGAAATACTTATATTGCCATGTGTTCTCCAATGTCATGTAATGGCACATCAGTCTTGACAGACAGTATTATAGAAGTGCAACCATTGCAACTGCCTTTGAAAATAATGAAAGAAAACAGACTTTAGGTATAAGAAAATGTTTTTTCCTTTTTAAGGAGTTTCTAGTGTATTATGTTTATATCTTGGTCTAGTGGAGTGAAATAAAATTTGATGTTTAGATTCCATTTTAGGAGTGACAAATCTTCCTAAAATATTTGGACTAAAAAGCTACTGCAGGGATAATTTAGAGGAGTTGAAATGGAGATGGAACTTGCCTAATGAAAAGCCTAGGTAATGATGAGGTGTCAGCATGGATAAATAAAACTTTGTAGCCTGTGTTCCTGTAATAGTTGTATGCCAGGGATACAAGTGATGTAAAATGATTAAATAATGGGGTTCAAATTTCTTGTGGAATTGGAGCTCCATATGAGTGAGTAAAACCAAAGCTGTCCTTTCACCAGTGTATTCAGCCTGTTCATGAGAAGATGTGGTAAATGGACCATAAATAATCATTATTAGACAGCAGAAGTGTAAAATACCCTTAAATATGTAGACCTACCTAAACTAGTTGATAGATAATGTTGAAAGAAGACCTTGAGGTTACAGAGTGAATGTAGTTTTAATTTTGTGAATGGCAAGAACTCTTGCATGAATCATTCTTATATCTGCGATGCAGAGATTTGCTTCTTGCACAAAGGTCACTCTGTGTTTTCTGGTCTAATGTTGAAGAATAAATGGCAGTGAAGATGTAGTCCTGGAGCTGAAGGAAAGTTACTTGAAAGATCAAAGATGGAAACAACTTCAATCACGTTTTTGACTGTTTAACATTTAAATGACTCTCGATTTTTTAAGTGTATGGATGGATATTGCAAATTATAATAAATGTAATTACCTCACCATATCACTAATGTCTGTTGTTGACTTCATCTGTATTACAGCAAAATCCAAAGAACCTAATTATGCTCACCACATCCCTGTTGTGCTCGAAGTCACGTACACATGTGTAGTGAAAAGCTGGTTTATGGCTTTTCTCCTTCCTCCAATTCTGTTAGCATCTGAAGAAAAACAAAAAGGGGTAAGCTAAAAAAATAAGTGGGGAAGAAAAACCTGGGGCTCCAAATGGAAAACGTTAATGCCTGCAATCCCCAAAAGATCTCAATCCTCACCATTCTTTAAAAAAATGGAGATATGCAAGCAGTCCTTGTGGCTTGGTAAAGCAGTATTTAAAGGTATAGGCATTTGTCTCTCCTCTTTTCAGTTACCTCTCAAGCTTCTGTAGTGGGAAAGTCTCGTGCTGTCCATTAATAGCAGCTTTTCAACATAAAACTTGTTTAAAACATGACCAGCAAAGGCCAAGAATTATGATGCGATATAATGCAATATGACACTTGTGATGCAATGTAAGCTTAAGAGACTACTTAATGTAACTTCTGTTTTGTTTTCTTAAAGAATAAGCTCTTTATATTAATTCATAAAACCCTACAGGTTTAGGGACCTGATATCTGTACTGTAGTCCTTAAAATAAGAAGGCATGGTTGCCTGGAAAAGTGACAGTATTGGTCTTAGTTTCTATATCTTTGGAACTGTCCCTTCCTATATGTAATATTTTTGAATTCTTTTGGAATGTATATATATTCAGAGTAGAAAACATTATTTATTCCAGACATGAGTTAATGAGTTCCTTATTTTCACATTTCTTTCCTGTATTGAAAATCTTGTGAGCCAGGATCTTTGTTTGTTTGTTCTTCTAAAAGAAGTCAGTCCCAAGCACCAGCTCTAGTTCATAAGTACTTTTCTGCAGGGGAATATCTTCTGTCAAATTATCTATTTTTTTTCATGGTTGGCTTCCTTGTCAGTTCAAATATAGTTTTGTTTTTTTATTTTTTAATTTCCAATTTGTTCCAGAGATTATGAGCATCAATTGTACACGCACAGATTAAGAAATACGTGCTTTAGACTGTGTTTTTGTTAAAAAATATACACAGACTGAAACCTGGACAGAGAAAAGGAGTAAATTTAACTTGTTCCATGCAGTTAATGAAGTTTTTTGTTGCAATAAATGTAGAGATATCATTGTTAGAGAATGTAGATGATGTGGAGACATCATATTAAAAATAGTGACTTATTTCTCACTGAAAGGGGTGATTCTTACTTATTTTAAAACTTTGCCAAGCTCATCCTTTACACATAGTATCACGCTTAGTTTGTATCCACTTGAGTTTGTGACGATTCAGGTAGAGCCTGAAGTATGAGACTTAGGGAAGGAGTTCGGCTGATGCAGAACTGTTTTTCACCAATAGCTTTGCAACTTGTCAAAATTTCTAATTTGGAGCAGGTCTTTCCCATCTTTCAGCTGATTAAAGGCGTACTTGTTTTGGAATTGGGAAAGATAGTTATTTTAACAAGTGATTAACAGGCAGTGTTGATGTTTTTTGAAGTTTCAATGATGGGACCAGTTACTGTTTAGGAGGATGCTATAGAGCTTGCATGGTAAATTCCTTTCTGTCCTAGCTTTTCTTCCTCCTGGGACTCCTGAGTAAATGTTTCAAATCCTGCTCAAGCTCCTGCTGCCAATGGTACTTGAGTTGCTCCTACAAAGCAAGGAATGGGAGCCATAATACCACCATACATCTTGTGCACATTTTTACAAAGATGCAGTTTCATAATCTCTATAAACAAGTTTTCCTGCTATTGTAAGGAGGTGTTGACCCTGGTCATGTGTTCCTGCCATCTCCCTCGTGCTGGGACTAGTATTTATGTAGTCATCTAGAGCAAACTTAAAAGTAATCTGGAAAAAGAAGGTATCAAAATGCAGTGGCTGAGGAGTGAAAAATGAAAAGCCTGCAGGTCACCACCTTGCTTTTTTTGTGGCAGAATGACACTACATTCTGACTTTGGTAGATCACTTCTCGCTATTGACAACTAAATTTCTTCTTGGGCTGAGCCCATCTGAATAAGGCTCTTGCTGCTACCTGATCTGTTGTTAACAGGTGACCACAAGGATGGTGAAGAAACTTTAAGACTTGAAAATTGGCCTTTCAGGGGTTAGAGCATGTTGGGATTAGAGTTGCTCTGCCATGCTGTGCTTGTTCTCTGGATACATTTGTGCTGTGATGCAGTTGTGGTCTCTCCTTGTCTCTTTGCCCCCCTTTTCTTTGGTGGGGGAGGTAAAATGTAGCCTTTTGTATATACTTATAGAAGCTTTTTTACTGCTTATGTCTCTGAGTATATTCTACCTTTAAGGATTTTTTTCTGTAGCTTTGAGGAACATGTAGTTGCACATACTTTTCAGCATTGAAAATCTAGTTTACTAATAATTTTGAGGTAATCCTAGCTCAGCAGGTAAATTGGAGATTGGACTTCTGGAACGTGTTGCATTTCACCATTTTTGTGTAACTTAGCTGAACTATTAAAGTAGAAAAAATTTCCAGGGTACTGTGGTCTTATTTACTATCTTACGCAGTTCTGAGACATCAGTTTGCATCAAAATGAAACGTAAAAAATTTGATAGTTTTCTAGTCTCTGTTTACCCTAGTTTCACACCTCTCTTGCCTTTGAAAAGAACTAAATACCAACTTTTCCAGAAAGATTGCCTTAATTTAACAGGCTGATTCCCTCTACAGGCTAAAATTTTGAAATTTGGGCCCTGTAACTGTTTAAGTGTGCTTAATTTCAAGCACATGCTTATTTACAGGATCCAGATTTGTTTGTCTAATTACTTTATAGCATGAGTGAAGCCAGACTGTCCAAATCTCAGGCCCATCTGTTGTGAAGGGGAAGGAGGAACTTGACTGTGTCTGTTCCAAAAAGCTGTTTCACCCACAGTCACCAGATGAAATTTGTTTCAGATTCAGAGTTGGTGGTATTCAGGAATATCATGGTATATACCTTTGTCATAATATATTATCGTGAGCTCAGAATGGTTGTGGTTCATAGGAGCAGGACCACAAGGGCATCTCATGGGGATTGCTTCATTTTAAGTGCCTGTAAATTCTCTGGTGCTACATATCGAAACAATTTATTAACTTGTTTTATTTATGACATTGAGATACGGAGAGGCTGTTGTCCCACAGCTGTACCATTTTGAATATTGTAATATTGCCTGTCCATCACATTTTGTTCCACAGGTTTAAATCTGCCAAATTGCACTGTTACTTCCTCATGCTAGCCAAGAAGTATAACTTACACATACTTTGAAAATAATTTGAAATTTTTATAATATTTAGTGGTGTTCATTATCACCTGTAATTCTTTCCCTTCAGTGTAAAAATAAAATTAAATGGCCAAATTTGCATGTTTCATTCATGTGAGAATACGTGTGAGTAAAAACAGGGCTTGGTGCAAAACTCCGGATTTGTATATAAGAGCATAAGAATATACAAGTCCTATTACCTAAATATAATAAAATTAGGAATAATATTTTTCTTTTAAGTTTGGCTACAAAAGCACCTTGACCTTTTTTGTTAATTTTATTTGAACATCCACATTTAAGAGGACAACATAACCACACACATCTCTGCCCATAATATCTAATGTAAACTTCTTATAAGTAAAGCAAAAATAAAACTGGAGGGAGAGCTATGTACATTGATGGCAAAACATGTAGGAAAAAAGAAGAGAATATTTTCTGAGAATGATTTCCAAGGTGGGGGGGGACCACAATGAATTTTTCAATTACTTAAGTGTACTGTATTGGACCTCTCTTGATGGGCAACTGTAAGAGCTAGTTATCTTTCATTACAGGGTAATCAATCCACAGTTTTCTCCAAGGATCGGTGTGTAAGATTTGAATAAGAGCATCTTCTCTTAGTAATATTACTGCATGCATCTTTTTGCAAAGCAGCAGTGAAGGAGACAAGACAGAATGTGCTTTGTGAAATTCCATGGAATGGTATCTTTGCTGTGACCGTGTTGCCTGATGTTATCCCATATGTACATTAGTGCTTGCTCAGCTGATGAGAGGGTGTCACAGAAGTGCTCCCTTACCATCCTCTCTCAGATTGTAGCTGCTTCTCCCAACTTCAGCCATGCCTGTGCTGGTGTGGAACATTCCCTCTTGTCCCTGCTTGCCCCACAGCTGTGTTTTCCTAGCACTGTGTGTATCCTGTGTTGACCTAAGAGAATTGGATAAGCTTGCCTTCTAGAGATGGGAACGTTTGGATTTTTTTAAACAATTATTTCATTGATCTAAGAGTTATCACTTGTCTGCAAAGCTAAAGGAACAGCATACTTTAGTACAGATGTAGAAATAAATGGCTAGATACATCCATACCACCAGTTATTAGAGAGGAAAGATCAGTATGACAAGGCTTGGTTTCTCTTAAAGAAATGGATGTTGTGAGATTCAGTAGGAAGATACATGTCCCTTTATCTCAGACAAAATATGCAGGTCTTGTCTGCTTTGTGACAAGGATTATGCCAGGCTTTCTCTGCTTTTAGTTGCTGGCCCTGTCCAGAGATTATGGTCTTCCTGATATTCTTCACCTAGCTATGTGGAGTAAATGAATTTAGAAGGGAACTCTGCAGACTAGTTCTTTTTGAGGTGGCATCAGCTGGAACAGGTTGCTTAGGTTCATATCCAGTTGAGTTTGGAATATTTCTAAGGATGGAGACTCCATAGCCTCTCTCAGCTATGCATTCCTGTGTTTGATCAACATCTTCCAGTATTCCTTGCCTTTCTAGATTGCAGCTATCTCACATGTGTCTCATCACCATTGCCATGACAGTACCTCTGTGACTCCCTGCTTTTCCCTGCTAGTGACTGCTGCAGGCATCTCTAGTCGCAAATGTAGTTTTCAGTCAGCCTTCCTCTACCTTTCCTGCGGCTTTCTCCCATGTACCCTGTTAGATGTCTGGTGACAGTGTATTTGTTGACAGTTGTCCCTACTGCTGTTAACCCTTCTAGGGACTGTCCCTCTAAATTCTCTAAGCACCTCCTGCCCCTTTAGGTATTTTTAGCTCATGTGGTTCCCAAAGTGATGGCTGCACAGCTGCTGCACATGGTGTGAGAGTCAGGAGGAATTGCACCCTGGGGTGGGGGTACTGACTTTTTGGATCACTACTCAGTGACAGTTACTGTGGCCCTTGGGGCAGCATCCCATCCTTGGATTTTATAATGACTTTATGCTTGAGCAGCTATTGCCCTAGTCCTATCCTTCCCTTACTTGTGTAATGTTTTTTAGTAATTGCAGGGTCAATATATCCTGGCTTTGGTGAAAGACAGTCTGTTGGTTCAGTGAATTAAAGCCTGGTTTGATGTGGTGATGACAAACAAACAAAACCACAAACAAAAGTGTGCCCATGCACATTTTGTTACTGATATTTACTGCTTCTTTGGTTCTTAAATAATTGTGATTAACGTAACTGACAAAGTGGTATTTATTTTTCATAAATGTGTCTGTTTATAATTTAATGTTGTTTTTTTGAGTGTCAGAAATTAAATTTAATGCTGTTTAATGACTCTTCTTGTGAGGAAGTAACTCTAGTTTACTAACATGATGTAGATACTTCCACTTGTTTGAAGTGAACTTGATGGTTTGCTCTGCATCTTCTAGTGTAATTTAGGGAGTCTTTATAAACCCTCTGAAGGTCTTCAAAACAATCTTTATCAAACGTTTGGTGATGACTGTTTCTATTGACACAGTAACACTTGTCCAAATATCAGCAATTGCAGCTATTTGACAGGAAGTAAATTAGTAACCTTGTGAGGACAGTGGTGAGGATTTTTAAGTCCACTGGTCGGCTGAGAAAAAGGCACTGTAGGTCAGAATGGCGTTACCCGTGGTAGAATTTGGTTAGGGCAATGGGCTTTTAACAGTCTTGTTTTTATCAAGAATGTTGCTTATTCAGTGTCTTTGTCTGTTACAATGTCTGAGAAATGGCTCTTTTTCAATGTAGTTATTAGAGAAGATGAGTATTAGGAAGATAATTCCAGGGTCACTTACCTTCTGGCTGTCAACACCAGGGTTCCTTGTGCTTAAATCATCAGTAAATTCAGGGTCGTGTGAGCTTAGACAGTCATCACAAGTTTTCATTTGGTTTCTGAATGTGCAATATAAATACAATTATAGTCACCTAACTTTGAAAGCATTGTAGAATGTCTGGAAAAATACCAGACAGATTTTTTCCGCATACAGGCATACAATTATTACCCTTTTGACTGCAAGCTCAGTGTAACATCTCGGTAGCACAGTGCTAATTTTTCATTACTCATTCACTTCTAAATGTATTCTCATATTTTCATTATTAATTTGGCCTCACCTTTGAAAAGCACAAGCTATGGTATTGCAAAGTGCATTTACTGATCAAGCTGTATATTGGTGTTCTCTATGAATTTGCAAAGCTTCACGAGCAGCTATAGGACAGGAGAAATAGTATGGCTGTATTAAGAGTATGCCTTGTGTCCATGGATTTTCTTCATTTGCTCTTACATTGGAGTTTTTGAACTGTTTGTTATTCTGTTGTCTTCCCTACTACTTTCAGTTTGGCACAGAAAATTTTGTATATGCCATAAACTTGAGTCCTCGGTATTGTGAGGTATTGCTTTGGCTAGAATGATGTTCCCCTGTTTTTCACTCTGATCATTGTCCTATTTTTTCTCCATGACTGCTTGGTTTTAATTTAGACTAATGTATATTTTTTGTTAAACATCTCATTGAGTACTTTGTGCCAAGCTGAAGGCTTTTTCCATTTCCACACTGAAAACTAAATGGCCTAGAAAATAAAGTGCTGCTAACTTTCTCTGGTGAATTCAATACAGTAATTCCAAGTGCTTTCCTCCCTCCAAACAAATTAAAAATATGTAGCTTGAATCCTGATTTTCAAAAAAGTAAAGAGCTAATACACTCCGAGAGTAAATAGTACTTGATTGTGTTTTGAAATGAAGTAGCGAATAGGTTTGACTAGTTGTGGCTCAAATGTATTCTTTAATTGATAAGATTGAGTACTTGTCAATGAGCAAGGACTCCTTCTTGCTAACATATTCAGTCTGGCTTTGTGCAACGCTGGCATATTACATTTTAAACTAGGTTTGAATTAATGATTAAACAAATGCTGCTTTTACATCAGGCAAAATCTTGTGTGGTCATGCAACTGGTGGAACTATTTTGTGTTGCATGAAAAATGAAATGGTCTTCCTGAGGCTGGAAGATCGGGAAGACGAAGATTACACTTGTGTTTGCCATTTCCTCTGTGCATACCTGATTTCTTCTCTTTATCTTCGTGTAATCAGCAGCTATATCCATTGCCAGGATCTAATTGAACTTAATGAAGAAAGAGGTTCTGCTGTTAAGCTTCTGCATTTTCTGCTCTTTGTGCTGCTCTCTGGTGCTAAAAAGAGATGAGTTAACATAAACCTGAGTAGGCTGTTTAACCTTCTTTCTCTTCTGGAAATGTAGATGCAATAACATTTGCAGCTGAAAAGGCTCATTCGCAGTTTCTAATGTTTAAGGATGCAAATGAAGCATTTTGTCTTCTCTGTCGCCTGGAGGTGTTAAGCAAGGAAACAGAAAGAGGTTTCTAGGATTAGTTCCACAGATTTCTTTTATCATGTAAAAATCAAGGGTGGTTTCAATGCCATGAAGTGAAGAAAAGCAATATGGAAACCATCCAGGGAAAATTCTTAAGTTTTTAATTTGTTTCTCCCTAAATTTTCTGGGCATTCCTTACTACTGATATAGGTGACTACTCAAAACTCTTTCTAGTATACCAGGGCTAAGTTCCTGTGCCATGAGTGGTGTCAATGTAGTGTTTCATATATGGTGAAGTAATTTATCGCTTACAGTAGCATGCCATGCAAACTCCTGTATGTTCAAATTTTATAGTTTGTATTTGAGAAATGTTTCTGAACTCACTTAATTCAATATTGCATTTAGGTTCTGGACAAACATACAATATATAGGCTATCTAAAGCCTTAAATTGTTTCAAAGTGAAATTATTATGTAAGACTTCAGGTTGCTGATCAGGCCCAAAGTGAAAACTTGTACGTATAGAGCCACAGAGAAAAAGCTGACTCTGTTTCTTTTCACTTGCAAAGGTATGACTGGGAACTATGTCTTTCACTTACAAGTTACAATATACGCTATGCATTTTTTGATAAAGGAGAGTTTTTAATTTCAAAATGCAGAATTGAATCAATGCAAGCACATTTACCCCTTGTACATATAATTCATGATAATAATAGTTCACAACTTGTATCTTGTTAAGGATGTTGTCTACAGATCAGTCTTGTTCTTAGTTTTGGCTTTGTAAATTTACTACTTCTGTGGAATTAGAGGAGATGACTTAAATCGTTTTTCAAATAAACTTTACCCATACAACATTAGTACTTAAGGTGATGCTGACCATTTGGAGTTATTCTGGCCATTCCCCGGTGATTATGCAGAAGGTTGGGTTTCCTTTTCTGTGGTGTACACTTTTGGGACACTGGAGTTAAGTTGCTTTAGATTGTTTATACTGGCTTGGCAACTGTGCCTGTTGTTTAAGCTGAGCTTTAGAGTAGTCTAACAAATTGAGTCCTCTCTTTCCACCTCCAGTATTTGAATATACATAGACTACATTTTAAAAAACTTAATTGTGCCTATCTCTCTATATATTATATATAGCTATATGCTGTTCCTACATTCTATTTCCAACCTACTTTAAAGAAGGCATGTTTGGGGCCTGTATAAGACTTGTTTTCCTTTGGTACGTCAGAAGTTTGTCTGGCCCTACTGGTACTGGTAACTGATTAATGGATTTTCAAGCCTCTGCATTTTTGAAACTATACTTTGGAGAAAGGTGTTAACACATTCATACCAGGGTTAAATAAATCAGTTAATATTTCTTAGAATGATGGTTTAAAGGGAGTATATTAACACATCTCACTCCCCATGGTAAAGGTTAAACATGAAAATTGGCATCGATTGGCTTATTTTCAAGTAAATTAGTGTATTCTAGGTTGTTTTTTTGTTTGGTTTTTTTTGATTTGTTTTTTTTTTTTTTGGGGGGGTATTGCTGCCCAGCTGTGTTCTTCTGTTCTTAACGTGTGGTTGGAAAATGCTTTAGTGTTCTTTAAATTCAATTTTAAGAAGTGAGACAAACTTCTTGCAGCTGTGTTCAATTTTAGGTAAAGCCTTTTTATTCTGCTAGCTTTTTCTTTTCTAAGTAAAGAGTTTCAATGTATTACTTTCTCTTATGGTATGTACTCCTGTTTGAGATAGTGAGTACAGCTATTTAAAGTGGCACAGTGTGGTGTCACAGATAGTGACATAGCTTATGTGGGGAGCTCTGACTTCTACACTGTAGTGTGTTTTGGAGCCAAGCAATAATTCTAATTTTGAAGCAGAATTTGGAAGAAGCCATGAGATCCGACAGACTGGGCAGCGCAGTTCTTTATTACCACCTTTCTCTACTGCCAATTTATATTTTGCTTTTGAGACTACTTGCAGTCCCAGTCTACCTGCTTTGTGCTTCTGCAGTTCAAGGTGATTGTAGTAATCCATCTCCCTCCAAAGACATCAAACAAAACAAAAGCCAAACCTCTGCAGAAATAACTGCAGCAGTATTGTTTTGCTTACATCACATACTGTCTTAATTCTGCCATAAGCCTGTACAGAAGGCTTTAATTTACTTCAGCATGGCTCATTTTGTGAAAATACTTGTTGTAATGAAGGATGCTACTTGTATGTGTTGTCTTTTCTCTCATGTGTGTTCGTATAAAATTGTGTCTTCAGAAGTTCTGCTTATTTTGTTGTAAACAAGATTGGAGGAACTTTTCTTCACTGAACTGCTACAGTTACTGCTCTTGGTGATTCACGGCAATACCCAGACTTTTTACTGATTCAGACCCTTTGCAGCTTAAAATGAAACAGCAAAGAATTAAATTTTCTATTTATTGGTACTAAGTTTGTAGGTTGATGCCTGCACGAATCATTGGCCACTCCTGTGTATGCTCTTAATGTCCACCACATTCTGTTGTAGAGCATTTTACGGGTTTAGTACTTCATAAGTTATTGAGTGGATGCTTCTTATTATATATTCTTACAGTAGATTTCCTTGAGGGATTCCTTCCCAATGTTGAATGGAGAGTTCCTGAATTCTGAAGTGTTTTATGTACCTGCTTTTTTCAACTGATGTCAGTGTACCTGTGTTGGTGATGGTGTTTGTGTTTTGTGGGGTTTTTTGTGTGTGTGTTTTTTTTTTTTTTTTCCTGCTAGTACTCCTGAATCTTGTCCGTCTTTGGATGGTTCATCTGGATTTTTCTGTTCTGTTTGGTTTTTTCCTAGGTTGTTTGTACCTCTGTTGGACTTTCTTTTTGCTGCCAGCTCAGCTTTTCAGCCCTGCATTTAACCCATGTGACTTAGAGGCTTTTTCGCCCAGCTGTCTATTCCAGTCAACTTTGAGGTGTGCTGCTTATCTGCTCTGCTTTGTATATGTCTGCAGGCAGCTGCACTTACAGGTTTGTGTCCTTCTGGTGGTCTATGAGCTGTATGTGGGGGACTGTATCTGTGGATGATCCCGATTTTTCTGGAACACTGTGATTACCAGATTACTTGTGGCTCTTCCCTTCTCCCTTGGGTCTGCCTCCTTGACTGGTTGTGTATCAAGAGAGAGTACTACAGTGGTGAAAGAATTCATCAGCTGCATGTAAGGATTTCATGAAAACCTTTCCTAGTTTCTCCTGTGAAGGTAACTTGAGGGTTAAGACAGTACTCCTTTGAGAAACAGATCTATGACAAAGTTTCTACTGAAGTTCTTATCTGTGGACCTTCCTTCATAATCTTACCAATAAATTCTTCAGTAAGTGTGGTAACTTGTGCTACCTACACTTGCTGATACTACTGTTACCTCACTACCACAGAACCTTGTTTCTGTTTCTCTTCTGCCCCTAAGTTGTTGGAATACTTAACACCACGTGTCAGAGTTGTTTTAACCAGTGGCTTTGATGCTTCAAACTTGAGCAATTCTGTGATTCAAACAGTGCTCCTCAGAAGCATCGTGTTTGGTTTTTAAAACCTTAAAACAGTAATGCAGATTTGACAAGAAGAGCATGTCAATATGGTAGCATGCAGCCACCCTCCAGAGCACCTCAGAGTTTGAGGCTGTGCCATCCTCCCAAAGAAGGTTCTTGTTCTCAGTTGCACGCACCAGCAGCTCATGGTCCTTCCTTCAGTGCCCATTAAGCTTCTCAGTTTAGATCATTTTGTCTCATGAAGGTGTTGGAAAACACTTCTTACACCAAAAAATAGGCCACTGTCTGCCATGTTGGTTGCCTAAGTCAGCTGAGGAGTGTTTAAGCCTGCCTTTAGAGAAGGGGGAAAGAAAGGCCTATGGGAAGGAGAGAGAATGAGGGAAGAGAAACTCGGTCAGTTGCCTCTGTCACTTGAGGGCTGTTACTGTCTTCCGCAAGCATCACCCTGAGTTGAAAATGTCATATGTAAGTCTGAATTTGAGAACCTATGATTCAGTGGCAGCATGCAATAGATTGTTTGGGTTGGCCTGTAAGTTTCATGAGCTTGTTTAAAAGCAGCTCTGTTTACATAGAAAAGCTTATTTTCAATAAAGCAGAGCAGCTCCAAATGCTTCTGAGATCTATCCTCTCAGCCATTTCTTCCTCAGAGATGGGAAATACTTCCTTGAAACTAGTAATTTCAGGTACTAGGGGATGAAGGAGCACAAAGCCTGCATTATTGTCACTGCTTCTGTTACCACTATCTGTGGTAAGATAACTATAGGGGCTCTTGCACCTGGAAGCAGCTGGGTGCTTGGAGTGTTTTGCCACATCAGCATGCTATGAGTGGAAAAATCCCCTCATCAAATGATCCTGAAAGAGAAAACACGAGATTCTTGATAGCAGTGCTTTTGTACCTGGCACAGCTCCTTGTTGGTTGAAGCTGCTCCTCTTAAGCCGACATTACATGCAGATTCAAATAGCTTGGCTTAAATAAGGACACCAAAAACTGTGTTGAATTGTCCATAACTAACATAGTAAAAGACAGAGGATAAGTTTTAGTATCACTTGTTATGTCTAAAGCTAAGTTGGAACTGTTCAATCATTTCCTGCAGCTCCAGGAGGCCTGGCAGTGAGTTGGCTGCTTTGCCATGGATTCATAAGCCCACAGAAGAGTATACGTTGCCAAGTATACCTATGTAAAAGTTGTTTATGCAATTTTCCCTCCTTCATGCTTTCTATCTTTAGTTCTGCTTAGGCTGTCGCTGAGGCTGAACCCACTACTGACTATATAATACAGCGATTGTGAATATCTACATTCATAATTTCCAGGAGGAGGTACAAAGGAAACTCCTCTTCTAGACTCAATCTCTTCAATTACCTCAGGTCCACAGGAGTTTGTCAGATGGGCAGGTCCTTTCCAGATGTTGAGAGTATGATGACTTACACTGACATAGGTCTGTTTGGCCCACTCTGTTCCCAGAGCAGTCAGATGTTTGACAAACTCTGACTGTGATGGTCACATAAACTCAATCTTGAGCTTCCCAAATGGATTTCCCAAATCTTGCCTTTGCATGTTGTACTTTGACACTGTGTTTAGTTTTTTCTATATTAGGAGTCCTGCATTCCCTGAGTGTAGATGAAGGCTTTTGTCTGGCTTAAAAAAAAAACAACCGCCAAACCAAAAGGAAGGGAGAATAAACTGCTCGCAATTCTTGCAGCATGATTATTAGACCTATTGTTACTGCTTTCAAAAACAATGGGCTGTTGGAGAAAACTCTTCAATATCTACTACTTACGACAACTAAAAATTAACATTTTTTGCACTAATTTATTATGAAATTATTTTATAAAATATTCTTTATTATTTGCCTGTACCTTTGATTATACAAAGTGAAGCAGTGATACACAGATATCACAGGTATGTTTCTAAACAAAATGCTGGTACATGTTTATGGTGAAACTTGATGTGTTTTCTGCAGCCAGATACTTAGCCTTCAAGGCTGAAGTATGCTGCTGAATGTGTGGAGGAGTAACAGAAGCTTTGAAGGAACTTGTTTGATATGCAGTGTGTCAGCTTGTGTATGTACTGCTGAGGTTTCAAGTACTGCTGAGTACTTGCTGTCACAGTGACAAGTCTGTGTGTGAGCAAACTGGTAAATCTTTGTGTGAGCTGAAGATATTGCCACCACATTCTTTCTTACGGTCTGTTTTTGGCATAGTCAGCATCTTTGATGGAGTATTAAATTACTGTAGCAAGACTTGCAAGACTTTGTTTAGTAGTGCCTTAAGTTGACCAAGTCTTCTTTTTAATGCGCTTAACTGAAGTTAGTTATGAGTCATGTTGGAGAATGCACACCTTTCCTGTGTGTACGATGGTTAGACACACTGCCTGTAAACAAGCAGAACCTCCTAGGTTTTGTAAACTTATTTTTGATTTACGGGTGTTGCTGAATCAAATGGTTTTAGGTGTCCTGTGATATCATATTGAGTTAAATTCAGATTGTTGATGGAGAGATAACTGGCTGTGGTGGATTGCCCCAGCTGACTGATGTTATGAGAGAATAGCTGGTGGTACTATGCTACTGCTTCTTCACCATGAAAAAAGAACCGATCTATGGTTCAAAGGTTCGAAGCAATTAAAGCCAAAAGCTGCGTATATAGACAAGTGCAGTTTGTAAATTCTGAGATATGAAAAGCAGACATTAAAAAAAGACAAAGATGCAGGTTGCAACAGGTGATATTTGCATTAGAGTAATGTGAATCGACTGCACATCATCTGGTACATAATTTTTAGGTAGTAGTATGGACTGTATCCATGTGGAATATTAACGCCCTGCAGGATTCATATAACAAATATATTGGATGTAGAAAGTAATTTCTTGAAATGACCAGCAGTGCTCCTTCTTAGCTGGTTCATGAATCTCTCCTGAATGGTACTGCTCTCTTCTTATTTAGCTATCTGGACAGGAGCAGGGAGTGAACTGGATGCTTTGGAAGTCCATGCACAAATCAGGGAGATGAGGCAGTAGGTCAAACATGGTGTGCCTGATGGGCATTTGGCTGGAAAGGTGCATACTTGCTGATGCCATCAATGTAAGTTTTACCTTCCCCTGTGACTTCCAGTTTGAATGAAGATTTTTAATTTTCTGTCAGAGCAAAGAGGAGAAAAAAGAGAAATACTGTAAGAATATGGAAGTAGACTGCAAGTTACAAGTCTGGGATGGTCTGTTATGGCAGCAAAAGTTTTGAACCTGCTATCTTGACCTCTGGAGATCTCATGTTTTGAGTGGTAAAGTCTGAGAAGAAGGTGAGGAGAGGAAGCAATACATGGTGAAGTTTGAAGTGGTATTGGTCAGCAAATGTGGTATTGGTATGCAAATGCCAGTGTTGTGGCAGAAACTGTGGAAGCATGGTGTTTCCAGGTTAGAAGTGATACAAGAGGGACAATGTAAGCAACCCTTGTTAAGTATGTAAGTTATCCTTTTCCACTAAGCTTTTTTGAGATTAGAATATAGTCTGATGACAGAAAAGAACTCTGCCCTACCTCCAGGTGTATGGAGGTACCTCTTGTTAAGAGAGGAAGAAGTATCAGTTTTCAGGTTGCTTCTGAAACAGCCCCAAACTTTGTGTCACTGTGGTTTCACACATCCTTGCTTTGTTTCCCTTCTCCTTTAAAAAGTGAACTTCTTAAAGTGCCAAAGGGTCTGAACACTAAATAATTATAGATCTGCACCCTTGTTTTGGCCCTCCTATCTCTTCCTCCTTCTTATTGCAGTCTTCCCAGCTTTCTAAGACAGCTGTTCATCTAGTTGTTAATTCCTGAGTTGCTAAGAAGCCCAGTGTAGTAGAGAAGAGGTGTGTAGAGATAAACCCCCAGATGGTTCATTGTGAGTCAAAGCTAACAATCCTTTGATGTAGCAGAACTGATGCATTTAATCTGGGTGTCCTTGCACTGAGCTTCCTCATGTGTCTGTAATGCTCACCTGTCACCTTGATTTCTTCAGCCTTCTGATGTGTTTTACAGTTCTAATGTTTTCATAGTTCTCAGTTTCTTTCTCACACACGGGTGTTATAAATAGAAGCAATGTTTATGTTAGACGAGGTTGTTTTACGTTCCTTCTCTTAGAGTAAGGGACAGCTGATGGACAGTTGTCTTGACCAATGGGATGGGAGAAGTGCCGACCTTCTCCTCCAATCCCTGGTCTACGTAGAAATACTATAAGTATGGTGTCAGATGTTTTAATAAATAGTTTATACCTTTTCACCAGACAGTGTCTGTGTGTGTTTTACTGCTTGTCCAACAGTGACACTCACCTGACCTTTTCCGGATGATCTCTAGCACCCTGTTAGCTAGGATGGTATGAAATAATCTACACAGATCTGCTGCTTTTACACTGGTCCTGCTAGGAAGCTGCTGACAGTGCAAGCGGTGGCTCCCGAGCATGTTGAGCTCTCTTGGCTCTTATTAGATCACAAATAGGAGGATGTTTCCCAACTTACAAATATTTTTCTTATGTTCGGGAATTGGATCGTGTACTGCCATCGCATAAATACACAAAGCTTAAACAAATGACTTTTTCTTGTTAGTGACTGTAACTATATGGGTTGCGTAGCGCAAGTACACGTCAGGAAAACAAAATACTAAGGCGTAAATTGCGATATAAGAAACTGCTATTAGCCATTTTGTTAGTATTGGTATTAAGTTAGCTGCCCATTGGCTAGAAACTAGTTGTTTTTAGACATTTTACAGGTATCTTAGAATTGGGGAGAAGAAAATAAATGTAACTTGGAAAAATTGTGCAAGGCTTGATTTTTAAAAAGATTAAATTTCTTTTTTTATCCTTACCCCTCTTTCATCTTCTCTTCCCCCTCCAGTACAAAAGATGTAAAGTTATCTGAAACACATGAGTACTCACTATTGCATCAGTAATTTTAGTGTAATAATAACAATTCTGATAGAATTGCCTTTAACTTGATGACCTGAAGAGATCTGAAAAGATGCCTCTGTCTGAATAACCTTGCTGAAGCCTATTGTTGGCATAGAGAAACAGGAGGAAGAAACATGCAGTTCAGTGTGTTTTACCTATGTATTGGTGTTGAAGTATTAGGACATTTTATGTTAACCCTTTTCCACATTATTATTGGAGAAGAGTTGCCTGAAAGAATCAGGAAGTTTTATTTCACTTTATTGCTTTATTTTCAGGGTCTTAAATATGTTGAGTAAAAGACTGCATTTTCATTGTGATGTTTCATCGAGCTTTGGTTTTAGGAATGCATACTAAATAGAGTTTTAAACTGTGTTATTTGTCAAGTACATCTTTGTAAATCACTTTTGGTTATTTCAATGGTGAATTAACAAGCCTCTGTTTTCTGAAGGGATATTTCTGACTTTCAGGCTGGAGTACTTCCACTTGCAGCTATTTTTCTCTGGCCTAGCTTTTGATTTATACAAATGCTAATTATAGGGCTTTGAATATGTGTGTATACATAGTTTCACAAGGTCATACACATTTTTAATGAACTGTCTGAAATATTTATATATTGCTCTGTTGTTATGTAAAGAGATTACTGCCTTATAAGTCTTGTTGCATTAGTCAGCTCAAAAGGAGAAAAAAGTTAATAGTAATATCTGTGTATAGAAAAGCTGATTTTTATTTTTTGTCTCCTTAAGTTTTATCTTCATTGTCTTTGCAGGCGTCAGAAGGTGTCACCTTCATTGGACCTGACACACATGCTATTCAAGCTATGGGAGACAAGATTGAAAGCAAATTGTTAGCCAAGAATGCAAAGGTCAACACGATTCCTGGCTATGATGGAGTAGTCAAGGTGAGAAATCATTTAATTACTGTCTACCCACTGTAGGAACAGTGTTTAAATCAAAGTACACTTATTGAAGGTCTGATGCAGAATCTAATTATAATTTCCTCTTCTTTTTCAGTAGAATATAATTAAAAATGGAGTACAGAGTTTTGCTAACAAGAGAGCTTTGGAGAAGAGGAGAAAGTCCTTGATAATAAATGATATATTAGGAGTTCTTCAGTGGAGTCTCTAAAAATACTTAGCTTTAAATTTAACATGAAGGCAGGTAGATGTGTTAAATGTCAGGTGTGGATTTGACTTATTTGCACATCTTTACATTTCTCGGGTCTTCCTGTTGGCCAAGATCTTGACAGCTCTGAGTTAAGCAAAGTTTGTTAAACCGTGTGAAGTTTCCATTTTGTGGTCTGTTCTGTTGATGCATATTTCCATGTGTTGCAAAATTCAGGATGAGGATAGGAGGGGGGGGAGAATTTGGTGGCTCTTTATCAGAATCTACAGCTAATGCTCTTTGTGTGGTTTTAGAAGGAATGTCTTCCAACAGTTCTGTAAAAAAAATTTGTTGATTCTTTATAGTTTGTAAGGTTAAATAAAGTATATCTTTGTTTATTTTCTGCTATAGTGATTGTGTTGGGCTCTTACAAGCTTTCCTGTGTGTCTTAATATCTTGTCTATATTTGTGTAGTTAAGCTGTTCTCTTTTAAAACCTTCCTTGTATAAAACTAAAGCTTGGTGCATTATAAAACGTTGGCCTCCTGGGTTGAAATTTTTTATGTTTTACATGTAAAATGAAATTTTTTTCAAATTAAGTTTGAGTAAAACTTTAAGTTGCATGAAAAAGAATGCAGTAGCTAAGCTGGATGTTAAACTGTTAAGAGACAAAAATACTCCCCAAAACCTGACTAAAAGTGAAAGGTAAAGTACAAAGGAGTTAAGCCTCCACAAAATTACCTGGTCCAGTGAGGCTGCCTGGAGAACTTGACTAGTGAGAGAGAATGATAAAATCACAAAATAGCTGAGGTCAAAATGCCCAACAGAATTTTTTCAGGACTTGTGATGGAAATGTGTGATGTTTGTAGTGTCTGGTAGCAGGATAATGCCGCAACAGGTAAAAGTGCAGACTTTTTTCTCTTCTGGAGGACTCCATATAAGTTTTGGACTGCCATTTGTGGCCATGCTGATGTCTGGGAGTGGCAAATTGACAAATTTCAGGGTTTTGTTGCATGTTTTAGCAGTCCCTTGTGTATGTGGTCCTTTATCACTCATAAAATTTAACAGCCACCAAGCTGTTTGGTTTAACATTCTCTGTTCTGATATGCTGATATTCTTCTAGGAATCCTGAAAATAACTTCCAGAAAAGCATCTATCTAGGAGATAACTTTGAATTAATTGTTTGAACACCACAAAACATTCTCTAATGCAGAATTAAATACTCAAGATGCTGGTTTTCTCATTGTTATCAAGTTAAAACTTACGTAAGGGTCTGTTACTCTGCTAACAAAAAAACCCAAACCTGACAAAGTAGTATAATGGTTAATGAACAGAAAGACCTATACCCAGTGCAGCTGAGCTGCTTTCTTGTATGCACTTGTTTCATAGACCTTCAATTGCACTATTTTTGACAATTATCTGCAGTTCGTGACACAAAAAGGAAACTAAAGTGATGTGGTTGGCAATGGGTTATATGCAACAATACCCTTAAAACCAAATGAACTGGAATGTAGGACTGAGTTGACAAGTCCAGTCCTCTGCTGTTGAAAGGAACTATTTGGGAGTTGCTTAATCCCAAATTGTCCATGTCATACCAGTTTCATATACCTTAGCCCTGCATGAGTTCTGATTATCTGAAGAGTGTTGATGAAAAAGAGTACATATCAAAAAATTTCCCCAAACCAAACCTGCAATGTGCCCGCCAAATAAGAAAAAGGAAAGTCCACAGACATTTGCCAGCATTGTAGTCTCCATCAAAAAGTGGAGTTCCAAATTTTAGGCTAACCAGTGCTTTGATTACCAGTTATAGGAAATAAAGCTTCTGATAATTGATAGTGCCATACTTGCTATGGATCTAAATATGTGCCTGTGTTTGTTCTCTGATTTCCTTCTTGTGACAGTGTCTTTTGCTCAAATGAACACCCAAATGATTAGGTCATACAGGATGCCTGATCTTTGGTTAGAGCTTGATATACTATTTTGCAAATTCAGACTAAGATAGGAAGGGCAGAGCTGCATGATGCCACCTTTAATCAGAACAGCAACACACAAGGAACTGGAGACTGTTTAAGATTTCTGCCATTCTGTGGGAGACCTATTTTAGTCACAGTTATGAAGCTTTCAAAATCTTTGAGAGCTCTTTTCCCCGAGAAAGAAAAATTCAGAGGTTTTAGGAAGTAGTTAGTGTCTGCTTGATGCTTGAGGTGATTAGAAGTGGCTTCAGCTTTTAAGTGGAGTTTAATAAAGCTGGAGGAAAACTGCATTCATGCCTCTGACAATGCTAGAAATTAAGACAGATCTGTTGCATATATTCTTTGTGGATGAATAGTTAAAGCAAGCGCAGAGTAACAACTTCTAGTGCCTGATTATTCAGCTCAGGACTGCACTGAAATTCTTTGTTACTAGAAAAGTTGTCTGTATCCTTGTTAAATAGTGCTGCAGATACTTAGGTCCTTCATGAATAAAAAGACGTTTTTCCTCTATGTTGCTTAGCACATAGGAGACACTGTAGTTGCTAAGGTTTTGTAATAACATCTTGGAGAAGTTGCATGCAGAAAAATTCCCAGTGAGTAGAAATAAATTAGAAATTTAAAAGAACGAAGGCCTTCAACAGTGTACTTAAAGCTAGAAGGATTGAAGAGGAGGATGCTTGGCATAACAGACACAATTAACTGTTCTTGTACTGGCAAATGCTCTAGCAAATATAACATGAAACTGAGAGTGGAAAGATGTGGAATGGAGAGAGCAGTTTGACAAAGAGTAATTTTCTTCTCATCCCCTGTTCAGTTTCTCCTTTGGTTGGGGCAAGGCTTATCCAGTTTGAACATGTAAGGAACCAGAGTCTTGTGCTGTCAGCTAGAGAGCCAACAAAAGCATTCAAAGGTAATTAATTTCAAAATGTGCAACTATGATTAGTTTTATAAAACCCAATTGGGAGAGATAGTGGTAAATGGTTTTAATCAAAAGAATTAGCATTAATCAATGTGAACAATAGCTATACTAAAGTTAGGGTTGAGATGATGTATTGACTGTCAACAACTAAAGCAGCGTAAGAGACTAGAAAGTGGAGGCTGAGTAATGAGCATAAGAACATGCTGTGGTAAAAAATGGGCAAAGGAATGGCAAGGGAAGAATGATTTTTGTATTGTTTCACCATATACAGCCAGTTTGGTTTTATGGCTGGTAGAACACAGCTGGATGTAGACGCAGAAGAATAATGTCAGTGTCTGCTTAGTTTCACTGATGTCAGTAAGCACATTAGAGGTCTTCAGCAAGGCTCTGAATTTACTGTAGTTAAGTTTGGGCACCTGTTTTCGCTGAATTTTTGCATTGGGATGTTGATATTAGGACTGAGTGATCACTGTTTAGTTGGAGGGTTAAGAGACTGGTTCTGGAGACTGAACTGGAGTTTCTCTGACAGCCTCAGCCATGAAAACCATTATACAGTCCTTCATAATTAATACAACGTTTCACAGTTCTAGGAGTCACTTAATCAGCTTTTTCCTGGCATTTCCCTACATCATGACAGTTTTGTTTTTCTGTCTCCACCTGCTGGTACCTGGTTGAGAGGCATGTATATGAAAGTAAGAGGTTCAGAATTCTTATGCTAAAATAGTATTTTATGTCTCTTTAACTTAATAGAATCACCTATTTGTGAAAATGCTATGCCATAATTTTATAACTCTTAGGATTTTTATTAACCTCTACCATTACTTGAACATTTTTATTTGTACAATAAAAGGTGGTGCTAAAATTATATCTTTCTTTACAGTCTCCAGTTTATTTTGGGAAAATGGTAGTGTAGGTAATGTGCTTTTGGAGGAAACAGCAGTAAATCATTGACGACTTTGGCTCTTAAAAAATAATATAAAGTGTTTTTAGTACCAGTGTGGTTTTGTGTATTTTCCACATAAGGACATGTGTGTTAGACGGTATCATAGCATTTGGTTTTTAGCTCTTCTTGTGCTAATATTGTGTATTTTTCATAAGTTCTATGTACCAAAAAGCTAAAATAACTGTCTTAATTTTTTCTGATTATTCAAACTGCTTCCGTATTTATGTAGTCAGCAAGTGAAATTCATGATATTTTAAGCATACATTCAACATACCTTCTTATGGAAAGAGATCAAAAGACTTACCAGGGATTGCTATATGTCATTTTTTAAAATTAGTTTTCCTCTTTGAATCACAGCATATTTTTGTTTTCTGGCTCGTAAATGCTCTTTGAAAGTGAAAATTTGAGTATGCATGGATTTGTATTTTTTTCCTCATATCTTAGAGTTTGGGTTCTAATATGTTAGAACTGAAAAAAACAGATGTTGAAACAGTGCAAATTAACAACTGTGCTGGGCAGATGACTAAAGTCTTTTCAAGCCAGAACTAAGGCTATTAGTGCTGCTGATACCAATCCGCTTGTTGCCTAAAGTTGTTGTATGCATGTGTAAAAATACAGTGGCAGTGAAAAGTTCCCCTATAATGATTTGTCGCTTGTCTTCCTGTGGACTACAGTGTATCAGTTAGCCACTTGTTTGCAGGTAACTAAGTGAAAAAAGATTACCCTGTTTGCTTCCTCCCCCTTAATTCTATTTTGCAAATATATGGGGAAATTTGCAAGAGAAAAGAAATGTAAAAGTTTCCTTCTCAACTATAATCGTGGCTCTTTATCAGTCATCACTCTTCCTGCATTTTGTTCAAGAGGCTCTAATTGTCTGCATTTGGCAGGTTTAACACTTCCTGACAGAGTGGCTATTAAGGGGAAGTATTCTCGCATAACTGTCACAGGCAGGAACAAAGAACCTTCAAACTCAATGTGTGGAAACCACTAACATTCTTAAATGACCCTTTTCATGCATTTTATCCCTTTAAGCTAAAATTTGGAGGGTGCAGGGTCATGGAAAGCAGTAAGGTGTAATAAAACAGTAAACTCTTAAGGTTTTTTTTTTTTGAGGGGGGGGTGTGAGGGGCAGGGGGTTTTTTTGCTAGATTTATCTCTTGAGTTAAAAACAATTGTTATTTGGAAAAATCTCATTAACAGATGTGACTGGAGTAAAAAGACTTAAAACTGATGTTGCTCTCAGGACTGCTTTGAACTTAACAAGCACCGATTTGTGGAGCAGACTAGCTAATGAAAGGAAATTAAATTTTCTGACAACTTCCCCTGCCAGCCCCCTTATTCTTCATGGGGCTGTTACTAGGTACTGAAGACTTTTAAAGAGGATTTTGTTTTATTATCGGACATAAATGAACCAGGTATGAACATTTCTTATGTATTTTTTTTAAAGTTCTGACCTGGGTGCTTTTAAAATGGATTGCCTTGAAAGCTTTAAAAATATCAGGTTTCAGTTTAATGTTCATAAGTCAGCCCCCATAGTTTCAGACACACTTAGCAGCTGGTGGTTTCCAGACATTACTGCCTTCTATACAAATTTTTTAATGTATGTCATGGGATAGTATAAATATTAGCAAATTTAGATGGAATTTTGAAGCTTAACCCATACCATCAGAATTTAACCCTTTTTCTTTCTGATTTTGTTTAATGGAAATACACCGTTATCAGTAGAAATAATCAGAAATAAATGCCACAGATGAAGTGATTTGGTTATTGAAATGTAAGTAATTCAAGTATTCTGGCTTTTATTCTCTGAGTTCCCAGGACTGTGTTCTGTACCAGACTACAGTAGTATGAGACAGCTGAGGCAATAGGTGGCATCAACAAAAGGATTTGTAAAGTTGGCTTATACAACTCTTAAATGAAAATAATTATGGGAATCTTCTCCTTTCAGATACAGTTTAAAATGATGCATTTAAGGTTTATTTTGTCTTCAGAATGCAGAACTTTCAAAACTGAAATGCTTGCGTTCTGTCTTGACTAAACAAAACCCATTTGTCTTTGAAGCAGTTCTACAAGGTTTTTTTTCCTGAACTTGAATTACTCCCAAACAATAGAGAATCAACTCCCCCTACTGACAGCAATCAGGAAAACACAAGGAATACCTGTGTGGACAGAAACAAGCTGGTAGTGGACAAACTTTAACGATCTGATTTATGGTCCATTATAGATTGTAAGCTTCTAAATTCTAGCATAAAATTCCTACAACTGCAGAAAATCATTTTGCAATCCTGGTTGTGTTTCCTGTCAGCTGATTCCTCGTTGCTTTGAGTTTCTCAGTGCACTAATGATGAGGTAGAATTTACATTCCACTTATGGTATTAATTTTACATTCCTCTGGCTGAAAAGGGTCAGAAGGTTGTAAAATCAAACATTAAATGAATCGGAGGAGACAGTAGTGCAATATATGACTGCCCTCAGGACACAGTGCAATGGCTGATGGGATTAACGTTGGGTCTCATTTCCTGCTTTTACAGGATGCAGATGAAGCTGTCAGAATTGCAAGGGAAATTGGTAAGTTCTTAAATTAGCTATGGTGGGATTTGTGTGCCTCTCAGCAGACATGGTTGACTAAATTGAATGTGTAATAAGTAATCCCTATAGAACAAATAATGTTTTAATAGTTTTTAAGTTCCCTATTGGCCATAGGGCTGGAGGAATCTAGGCATTAAGCCCCGTCTTTTAAATTGTCACATTTGAGCTTTTCAAACTGGACTTTATGGAACAAGTGCAACCATGATTTGTGGAATGAATGTAATATGCAGTAATGAGTACCTCACTAAAGGAGTTATCTAAAAGTGTGTCTACAATTGGACATGATGGTCAGAGGTTAGGCATGGTACGCTTCTCTTTATATGGAGACTGACACCAGTGATGTTATGATCTTCATTCTTAACCACTGTGTGGACTGCAGCTAGCTTGAATGTTATCCAGAGCACGGGCCTTCTGTGCTTACTGGAATAAAGTCACTATTCAGCTTCTGAATATCTTACAGAATGGTGAAAAGAGCAACCAGCAAATGAGTCTGGGACTCATTTTGATGAAGGTTAAGTGTAATATGTGTTTAATGAGATTTGGCTTTTATTTACTAAAGCTTGATATTAGTGAAAATATTAAACCATATGCTTGAAATTACACATTTTTAAATGCTTTCTAGAAGAAAAATCTAATGTAGTAAGATATCTGATTTTTCTTTGGATTTTTCTTTAATTTTCCCTTTGAGTCTGCAACCCTGAGAAGCTATTAAGTTTATCACAGGTAGATAAACAGCTCTTCACCTTCATCAAGAGCTATTTCTGTGCCTTTATGTGCCAGATAGAAAGTGGGAGTTGCAGTTCTACAGATAACTTCTAAGCAGTGAAATATCTTTCTGCTTTCAGTTTTCGTTGGGGCTTTTACCCTGTAGTGGTTAACTGCCCTGCAAACCCTCCTAGGTTTGTCTGACTTTTAGCCTGACATAATTGAAGTCAGCATTTCTGTGAGTCAGGCTTTGTGTCCTGATTGTGAAATCCAGTGATAACTGATCACTGTCATGGGAGCATTACTAAAAGAAAGAGGCTATTAACTAAACGGGAACATTCAGAGGAGAATGGTAAATAAAATTTGGTTTAGTCCTGCATAAAGCCATAGTAATGTGACTTTATTTCAGTTCACTTTCTCTTCCATAATCTTTCTTGCTCTTGTGTTTTAAAAATTTCCTGCAAGTATTTTTTTAAACAGTTTTGATGAATGTAAGTCAGTAGGCATTCAGTTGCTTTCTAGACACCCTTTAGAATACATTCTTTTTTAATTTTCTTCTGAGTTCTGGTGTTCTGTTGACCGGTTCCTGTCTTTGATATCAGTAGCACTTTGGAGGTCATTATATCAAGGCAGTCTTCAGTCTGTGATAATGAAGTCAATTACAGACAGCTGGGTGGTGCTTTATTTAGATGGAAAGTTCTTGAACTGTTTTGAAGATCAAGAAGGGTTTGTACTATGATGCCGTGTAGTGGAAGAAAAATGTCCCTTCTAGCTTTTTCCCCACCCATGTTTCAACAAGTTGATCAATTTGATTAAGCTTCTGTCTAATTGTAACCACTGACCAGAATAAAACAGTGATTTTCATTTCGAAGGATCTAAGATAGAATGAAATTGTAGTCTCTTGTGTATATATATATATATATAATGTGTTTGTCCTGGTATATAAAGCACTTGATACGCAATGGAATACTTTCAGATTGTTTCTAATTGAGTAAAAAAACTAATCCAGAGTTTCAGTCTTCTAAAAAAGCTTAAGTAATTCTTAAAAAAATAACCATAGGTCAGCACTTAAAACAGTTAATCTGCGTCTGATGCTCTCTTGCTGCCTATGGTTTTTTTTCTGCTTCCCCTGCCGTGTTTTGGCTAAAAGTCCAGTAGTAGCGGAGCATGACATCTCAGGGTTGAGAACACAGCCTTTACTTGTTTCAGTCACTGTTATCTATGGATACACATTTTCTAGGTGTGGGAGAGAAACCTTCTTTTTGCCCCTGATTTGAGATGTTTTCCTGTGTTGTATAGAGAGAATGTGACAGGGAAACTAGGCTAAATCGGAAATTGGACGGAGTTCAGGCACAAATTGCTGTATTGGCTCCTTTCTACTGTCTCTCTTCTCTGTTTGTTCGTGTGGGCTGTTGTGCTCTTCTGATCCTTTCTGTAGTGCTTAATTACACTGGCCCTTTTCCCATGCTGCTTTTAGGTCTGTTTGTAGAACTGTATATTAAGAACTGTTGGATTCTTAATTCTGAAGCATCAATGAAACTCTGGAAAGTTTGACTCGTCTAATTGAAAGGATTGAACAGCTACAGAGTGCAGTCAGTTAAAACTAAATGGAAGTCTGTACAAAACCGAAGAGATGAACAAGATGTTTTTTTGTCATGTTTCATTTGACATGAGTTTAGTTAGTGCTAGCATTTAATAACGGATATTGAAAAGATTCTTGTATTGCCACATGCAATGTTGCTCAGACTGGTATTGCAGAATGTGTTCCATGGTCTACTACCTGCACGTTATAAAAATAGGTAAATGACATCCAAAAACCATGGTGGCAAAGGGTGGGAGCTAACAGCTGCAGGACAGCAGAAGTTTGTTTACTCATTTTATCATTCAGATTCTGAGAACAGTAACTGTCCTGGAAACAAAGAAGTTCTAACTTACGAATACCTATTTAGCAGCAAAAGCAGGTGCAGTGATCTTCAAGTCTGACTGCTTTTTGCTTTCTTGGCTCCTAATATCTTTAGACCCATCCTTATGAGGTGTCACAAGAATGGAAAACTATAAAATGAGTAGGTTTTAATCTCAGATGGAATTTTCACATAAATTGGCATCTAATTTGAGGGAAGGATTGAAAATGTAACACCTACTCAAAAATGTCTGCTTTTGAGTCTTTTCATTGCTGTTGTTGTGGGTACTTAGAAATGGTGTTAGAAATTGTTTGCATGCCTCTCCCTTCCCACAGCAAATCCGACTAATCCATGTGAACGTACTTCAGCAATTTTGATTGCTGCTGAATAGTTACAAAAGTGGAGAGTGTTGAGCAATGCATTCTGATCCCAGTATCCTATACCCAATATGTATGCAAAAACTTAAATTTTACTAGGCCTTCCTTTTAGTCTTTGTCATTGGCTAAAGAGCTGCTCTAAAGCTTAGTTCAGTGCCCCTAGAGCAAGGAGTGTCTAACCTCATATTTGAGCAAAAGCTCCAGTATCCTTATTTTCAGGGGACTGGCTGATTTACATGCTAGCATGTAGAGGTTTGTTGCAATTTTTCCTTCTCAACCAGAAAAGCTGTATCTATTTTTTCAAAACAGGCCTTACTTCATTTTTTTAAAACTTTATTTTTACTTATATAGTGGCTCTTGGGAGTCTTTAACTGCCTTGCCTACAAGCATGGCTGACATAATGATCACTTTATATAGAAGGTGTGAGGGAGTGGAAGCAAAGTGGTCCTACACTTGGTGAATGATACTAGTAACCCATGTATACTCTCTGATGATTTAACCATGTGAGTTGGGATATATGAATGACATTTTGAAGCATACGAAGACTTACCAAGGCTCATTTTCAACATGCCTGTTTTGCTTTGGAAACTAAAGGACAGTAAATTAGGACTAGATTCTGCTAACAGAATTAAAATCAGCAAACCATTCAAGAGACTGATATTGTTAGACTGAAATTGGTAGCATAATTAACGATTTTTTCAAGTACATGTAACACTGAATAAAATAGGTTAAGTGATGGAAATTGCCTTAGTGCATTTGCCATAATAAGACTTAAAACGATGCTTGTTTCAAAATTCCACTCTTGCAGCGTTTTGGGTTGGACAGGGTCTCCAGATGATGATAGTATTGGCAAATATTTGCTTGTGTTATCCAGTAAAATCTCATTTCTTGCATGGAACTTACACAAGATGTGCTTTTAGCTTTATTTCAAGATAACCAGTGACTTCTGTAGGAGCCTGGCAGCTGCCAGGCATGTGGAGATGCAGCTACAGCATCAATAAAGTGCTCTCATGTAGGTATTGCATATACTGCATTTCATGAAAATTGGTTGAATTTCACTGTTGTTGCACGTAATCTAGAGTTGTTTCGCCTTTACCCTTTACTCTCTGGGATTGTAGAGGCCTGGATCCAGCTCATTGTTTTTCTGTGGCTTATCCTGTACCCTTCCATGGGCAGTATCAGATATTTCATAAAAAAATCTAAGAGACTCCAGAAAGGTTATTTGCATGGCTTTGTTTGGTCTTAACCTTATATGTTGTAACAAGAGGCTGCTTTAGGACTCCAAGGCATGGAGATTTATAGCCTTCTGGTAATCCATGCCTATAAGAGCTCGATTTGTGCTCTACATATGCCTAACTATTACCTCTCTACACCTTTCAGCCATATGAATGGTTTACAGCCTGGGGTTTCACAATCTAATAATGTGTTAAGTTGGAAAGTATTTTATTGATTTTTTTCCTGTTTCTTTGTTAATTTAATGTTCTTTTGTACTGTTGCTGCTTTCCTGCCATCCAATCAACACTACTGCTTGTTATGCTTGTCTCATGCCTTTTTTTTCAATATCCATTTCAGACTTTTTAAGAAAACAAAGGTCTTCCAGATCTTGCTGGTTTTACTTATCTTCTCCTGAACCTCCTTTCAGTTAGAACACTATGAGGAGGTGGGAATATTGTATTGCTGTCACTTGACAGAGCGAGAGTAGATCTACATTCCAGAAAGAAACTGTAACACATATGACAGCAGACTGGACCACTTGTAGGAACCATATTCAAATGTCTCTTTGTCCCCAGATCAAAGCCTTTTGTAGACTATATCTTCATTTCTCAAGGACTGATAGACTCTTCTTGGCAGACAATTTCAGCTTGTTTCATGTTTGCCTAATGTTGTGATTTTCATTAAACATACTGGAGACCAAAGGCATGAAGAATTTTCTGCTATCCTAGAAATGTCAAAAGCATTTTAATCAGATCCTTGATTTTTAGTTTTCTGCATGTTTGTATAGAGAAAGGTGAAGTTCTCTGGTAGGACAAAATTGTTCAGGAAGTTGCTTTGAATGAAATGATTTGTATTAGAAGATAAACAATCATTACTAAATCTGCATTTAATCTGTGTACTTTGTTACTGTAATTTTCTAGCTTTCAGAAATAAAAGGTCTTGCCTCATATCTGTATTACAGTATCTTGTTCTACAAGTAAGATATTGCCAGTTATGTACAAGGCTGACTGATTTATATTCCTTGTTTTTCTTACTATGTTTCAGTTTGGGGAGAATACTTTTTTTATTGTAAACAAAAGTAATCTGTCTTCTGATACATTTAAAATGTGTTACACTAATAAAAGTGTTGATAAGATACATATTTGTTTACTCAATCTTTAGACATAATTTATGAAGATATACTCATTTTTGCTAATAATTGAAAAATATTTAAGCAGCAACAAAGGAAAAAAGTTACCAAAGAAATGTCAAATGCTTTATTCACAAATCACTTCATTATTTGGGAGTAATTTATTCAGTGTGTTTTTGGTATAAATGAATTGGAGAAGACAGCCTTTCTTGGCTGTAGAAATTACTGCACTGACAGCTAAGTTTTGAAAAGAAAAAATTCTCCTCTGTTCTCCCTGCAAACAAAGTGTTTTAATAAACGAAGTTATTGTCTGCTGGTGTTACTGGACATGTGGTCAGTTGTCATGTTCCTCTGACCAACTGAACAAAGTTTGAACTTCTGTCTAATTGTTCCCCGCTGTTAGGCTACCCTGTCATGATCAAGGCCTCAGCAGGTGGTGGTGGGAAAGGCATGAGAATCGCTTGGGATGATGAAGAGACCAGGTGAGATGCTGTCCAAAAGCTTGCCTTGATGAATGCTGCAGTTACTGAAGTTCCAATAAGCCATTGTGAGCTGACAATTGAGCAGATATGAAATGTTGGATAGAGAAATTGGATATTATTTGGTTTTCTCCCTTTGGCATACTGAGAAATTTACTTTGGAAGTTTGCATATGCCTATTTCTAATTAATTATTGCATAAACCTTACAAAACACTGTCCATTAATTTGAGTAAAAACCCAGTATTTACAACTGCTGTTAGTCCAATGTTAGACAGTAAATTTTGCTGCATACATTTTGCTGTATGCCCTTCAGAATGCTGATTTATTAATTCTCTGTGTTAGGTAGAATATTTATTGGCCCTGATTCACAAACATTAATGCATGCCATTAGTTCTGTTCAAGTTGATGAGACTGATAATTCGTACGTGGAGGCACATACGGTATTACCAGAATGTGCACTAATAAATTGCATACTTCTGTGTTTAAAGCATTTGTATCTGCAAACTATTGTACTTTTGTCTGTTTTGAAACAACACAAGTTTCAACACACAGATGTTTTCATGTCTCTTATTGGTTGTCTGAATCCTGAACCTTTCATGATGCTTTGTTGTTGACTCAGGATTTTACAATCCATTCTCTGCTGATGTTCTGGCAGCAAGGAGTCTGATTGCAACAAGTGCTGCTGATCTTACAGAAAAATGTATTTTTTGGTTTTTCAAAACTTGTAATGACAAGCCTATTTGATTAAAATAACCTGAATGTTTTCCTTTCTGCACAGAGGGAGCAGCACAGGTGCTGGAGTCAACTCCATGTACAACTGAAGTTTTCATTAGTTTAATTTAGTCACCTGCAAGACTTCCCTGTCCTCTATTAGATTTTTTTTTTGTCAAAACCTAAAAATTGGCTGAAACAACAATGAATGTCTAGCAGTTAAATTTTAGATTTAAAGAAAACATGGTGGGTTTATCTGTACCTTGCTCTGTCTAGTCCATTTATATTCAAATCTCAACAGGAAAACAGTGTTTTGTGCATTAGAATGAAGAACTAGAATAATCTGCTTTCTTAAAGGGTACTTTGTTGCTACTGCTTTGGAATCCAGAATGCCTTGATCTTGTTCAGGCAGCAGTTCCATCTGTTGGACTTGAAGGGAAGGCGTTCATTTCTTGTTTAGTTCAGAAAGGAGTGAAGGAGCTTGATTAAAGTAACTTTAGGAGCTTGTTTTAAAGTAAAAAGGGATCTAAAATCATGATTGCCAGCTTATTACGGAAAAAGGCTGTGACTATGGTTTAGAAAGTCACAAGCCTGTCCAATACTGGTAGAGATGATTGGTACCAGTAGAAGCTAGTTAGGGATATTTTTTAATGTACCTTTGCATATCACTAAATTAATTTAGTGATATTACTTTGACTCAATCCTATTTAATGATAATTTGAACTACTTGCCTTATTTATGGAAAGCCTTTGAATAATAGAATATCTGGAATTGGATGAACCCATGAGGGTCATTGGGTCCAATTCAATTCTGAGGTATCATTCAGCCCTGCATTATTTGGAGTGGAGTTGTTACAATAATCATCTTTGTTACTTATGCAAGCCTTGTCTTTATAGTGTAATGTTAAATCTAAAAGGTGCTGAGAAGAACACCCAGACAGTCACAGATCAATATTATTTATTGAACCTAAATCAAGGAGAAATGTTTATTTTAACATTTTTGAATAAGTAAAATTAAGTTGACAAAATACTTGTTGCAGGAAGAGGCAAGTGAGTTTTAAGAGAACTTGAAGACAAACAGGTTTACTTTGCAAATGAAGTAGAGCATTTGGGTTTCTCTTCCAGTCTGTCTTTGAGAATACCTATGAGGTTGTAAAAGATTGTTGTACACGTTCATTAGTTATGGATCTAAAATTGTTCCTTTTTATGTGTCTAGAAAACACCTGACTCAGCTGTTTTGAAGGTGACTCAATTGTTACTGACAAAACAATGTATCTGATAATTCTAATACTGCATTGTATTGGTTATCACATTTGCCTAATTTTCATTTTTGTGGACTAGGATTAAAAGAAAAGCAAAACAGGTTCAATTTAAAAATAGAAACAGGTTTATTAACATACAGTAAAGGTAAACAAACAAAAACCAACCACGAAACCCTCTCAAAAACAACCCCCCTCCTCCCTAGCAACAATCTACTTTTCCACGAAAAACAATGCAAAGAGACCAAACATCAGAACTCTTAAGTCAGTAGCACATAATAAAATAGTCTCTCATTCAGTCTTTTGAGAGAGACAAGTCCCTTCTGATTCTTCTGGTAACTTTCCACAAGAGACACAGTCTGTTTGTGGCTTCCAGCTCTTATAAACGCAGCCCGCCTGACACTATATCTGTGAGCTTTTCCAAATGCAGCCTTTTATATGACTACATATGGGCTGTGGATTTAAAACACAGGGTATCACCTTTTAAAGATGCAC
>WBMY01009488.1:349928-504194 GCA_013397315.1 Donacobius atricapilla
TTTTTTTTTTTTTTTACCCTTCATGCCAAACCAGTACACCACTGAAAGTGAAAAAGATCAATCTGAAGATCTGAATTGCTACTGTTACAGAGTTATTCACCGTGGTAATTTACTGCTTCATCTTTCATATCCCTTAAGTATGACAAGTGATGACAATTGTTTTAGATCGTCTGTAATTATTCTAGTAATCCAGTTATAGCTAAGATTTCTGTTAATTTTCAGATAGTATTTCTAAAAGAAACACTGGTACAGTTTTGTCAATGTTACAATTTGTTTTTTGAAATAGCTGTTCACATGCCCTTCACTGCCCTTTGGCTGTAGTGTTGACCCCATCTCTGGGTACAGCTGCTGTTGTGTTTTTTAAGATCTGAGTCCCTCCCAGTTCTCTTCTATTGCTTTTTTCCTAATTTTGGTCAATTCTAGAGTGGAATTTTGTGTACAGTTCAACCCACTGACCCACATCTGAAATTAAAATACCTTATGCTAACTCTAATGTAAACCCTAGCTAGTTTTCTTGGTTTGGAGAAGTATAATCTAGCATGCCTTTTCTTCACCTAATAGATGCCCACTTGAAATTATATTGAAAGTGAAGGACAGATTTCTGAAAAGCAGTTTACCTTAAGTTCAGGTTGGTAGATTANCCAATACACCTGAAAAAGTTCTGCTGTGATCTGTATCTAAAAGTATTTTTAACTTAGTCATTGATCATCCCAACTCTGGTCTTGTATGTGAAGAGCCTCTGTGCTTGCATCCCAGTGAACCTGAACTGAAAGTGCTTTGCAGGTATAGGCAACTTGATGTTCATGATGCAGTACAGCAAAATGTGACTATGGCATGTGTCTGACTACACCTCGTCTGTATTGTTCCCTTTTTGTGGAGAAACTGAAGGCTTCTTCCTTCCAGTATGCGCATAACAATTGTACATCTAACTGCCTAACTATCTAAGTAAATCTTTAGGTTTCGTGGCTCCAAAGGTGGCCTAGCAGCTCTGAAAAGGAATTAAATTCAGAACTCTATCTTTTCCAGAGATCAGATTGAAATTTTCTGGCAGAGGTTGTGATAGATATTTGCATGTAAAGGCACTTACTGCTTGTAGGTTCAGTATCAGAGGTCATCATAGAGGAGCTATTGGCCCATGTTTTAAACTCTGTGGATTTGCAGATAAAAATTAGTTTCTTTAGCTAGTAGCTTCAGCTGCAGACATGATAACCTCCAAGCTGAAAGTTTGTACTAAATTATTTTTTTAAGAATTACCTTTGAAAAATTTGGAGCTTTGTGTTAGCAATTTCGCCCTATTGTCTCACCTTCTGTAGCTTTTCCTAGATATTGAAGTCTTGCATGCTTAGTGGGTGTCTGTTTTGAAAGTTTTTACCAAGGCAGCTTCCAGCAACAGATATTTAAAAAGATTCTGTCTTTTAACTTATAGTAATAGAAAAATGTAAATTGTCCTGTTTCTGAATTTTTTTCTTGGTGCTTATGCCAATTTTATGAACAGAAATCAAGCATCTGTTCTCAGATTCCAAGAATGCCTTATAATTTCTCTTCTATGGTCTTGTGCTTGGAATGAGCAGTGGAAGCAGAAGAAGTTAATGTGGAATAGTAAGTAGCAAATCATTCTGAATCTTCCACCTCCTAAAGCAAAGGATATATGAAGTGTGCAGTATAAGAGGACAATGCTTTAAAAACTCAACAGCATCATCTCTTACATTGAGTTTATCATCTTCCCAAAGCATTGTATTTGGCCTTTCAATGTACTGTGCAAAACCAGGAATGTATGGGCTTGACATCTTTGTTCTGTCCTGCAGAGGTATGTGCCGTTCAGATAAGGGGAAGGGTGAGTAAAGAACAGTGTTTCCTAAACCCTATTTTTTAAAAACCCTACATATTCGCATGCCATTGTAGTGGTTATCACATTTGCCGAATTTTCATTTTAGTGGAATAGGATTAAAAGAAAGGCAAAACAGGTTCAAGTTAACAATAGAAACAGTTAGATTTATTAACATACACTAAAGGGTAAACAAAAAAAAAACAACCACGAAACCTATTTAAAGACAACCCCCCTCCTCCCTAGCAACAATCTACTTTTCCATGAAACAATGCAAAGAGACAAAACATCAGAACTCTTAAGTCAGTAGCACTTACAGTCTTTCATTCAGTCTTTTGAGAGAGACAAGTCCCTTCTGATTCTTCTGGTAACTTTCCACAAGAGACACAGTCTGTTTGTGGCTTCCAGTTCCCACAAACACAGCCCGCCTGACACTGCATTTGTGAGCTTCCCAAATGCAGCCTTTCCTATGGCTGCATAAGGGTTGTGGACTTAAACACGGGGTTTTACCTTTTAAAGATGCACAGCTTCACAATAAAGGACTTCTTATTCTTCACTGGTGACAAGGCTCCAAGACATCTCAATAGGATCACTGCATCAATTTCTAATTCAACATCCATTTCAGAAAAATTCAAATATAGTTTCTAATTCAAATGTCCACTCAGTAAAAATCAGACACCCTTGCTTGAATCTGGAAAAGCATCTCCCTGTTTTTAGTCCATGAATTAAAAGGAAAATTATAGTCTGTTACCATGAATTAAGGAGATTTAAAGCCCAAANCTGTATTTAAGCGATGTGTCCCCAGGGGTGTACACTTTTTACCTGATTGGCCAACTTGGCTGCCAGTTCCAAAGCAGATCACTGATTGGTTTTTCTACCATTCATGCCAAACCAATACAGCCATCTACATGTGTAAACATACATAAAATACTGTGACTGGATAATTTTAGTTGATGTTTTTTAAAATTTGGAGTTAAGCTGAAGCAATCTGTATTGGTTCTATGTGGGAAGTCAATAACATTTGAGTATGTATTGGCTACTTAACTTACCAGGCTTTTAGAGGGCTTCTACAATACTAATGGCTATCAAACACCCACTTTTTAACTAGATGGCCCTTCTAATGCTGGCCTTGACAAGAAAAAAAACCTGTTCTTTTACTATTTCCTGATTCTGAAAACCAAAATTTTACATAACGAGTACAGTCTTTTGTTAGTGTCTGACTGCTTCAAAAGAAAATAGTTTTAATTAAAACAGCACTGTTGATCTCAGAGCTGGAGGCAGAAAGTTGGCATGGCTGTTTCACTTCAGACAACCACAGGAAGGCTTGTGGCAACATCAGTAATGCTTCTGTGCAACTTTAATTCCAGTGTAAGTAAATGTACAGTAGGGAGAGAGGGGAACCTTAGAGAGATCCTGGTTTTCCCCTTCGTAACTGTGCATGTTTGAAGGGATCTAGAGACAGCATCTCATCCAGCTTCATCCTCTGAATAGCATCAGCTCTCAGTTTAAATTGATTGCTTAGAGCTTTGCCTGATTGGGTCTTGCATTGAGATTACGCAGCCTCCCTAAAAAGCCTGCTCTGCTTCTTCATTCTTTCAAGTAATTTTTTCCCTCACATCCATTTGGAAGTAATTTTTATTACTGGACAATTGCAACTGCACAGTTTTGGAAGGTAAAACAAGGTCATAATAACTGAGCTGGTCATTCCTAGTAGATATAATTTAAAATGATTTGCAAATGTATGGATGAGATGATTAGGCACCTGTCTTTTTCAACAAGTATTGCAGTTTAGATTTCTAATTAGCACACATCCTTCAGTGAAAGGAAAAGTTAATTGAAAATAATTGTGCATAAAACTATGTGACACAAAAATGTTTACAAAACAAAGCAGCCTTTGATATAGGAGTTAAAATAGCTGTAAATCAGTTTCAATAAGAAACACTGTGTATGGCTGTTTGTTACAGCTCACTGGTTTTTTTTGACAGATCAGGTAGTGCGCAGAATCACTAACTTTGATGTTCCTTTTTTCTTCTTACTAGGTAATGAAATATATTGAAGTTAAGTATGAATTTAGGAGAGTTGTACATTAGGTATAATATCTCAAAATTACAAGGTTGTTGAAAAAATGTGAACCTATGCTTTCAAATTTACACATTTCTCTACTGTAAATTTACCTATCTTGTGAATCTGTGGTCTACTACATCCAAGCAAGAGGTGGAAAGCATGAAAATTTCAACTCAGTTGTGCTGTAGTTCTTATTCTGGGCACAAGTGTCAGGGATGCTGTTTCATAAGTCAGTCACACAGAAATTTGACCAGGCTTTCCATATGTATCAACATGAATGGCACTAATATGCTGCTTACAGAGCTTGTAGAAAATTTCAGTGAAGCTTTGGGTTCCTGCATTATGCTATGTCTCATCCTGAGAAAGTTGTTCATGAAGTTATTTGTCAGAGCTTATGACCCAAGGAGTATTCTTTCTGCTATTTAGAGAAAAAAAAAAGTTAATGAATAAAGTATCTTGCAATCTTTATTTTGTTTAACTACATATGCAAGAGGACAAACAGAGGGAGGCATACAGAATGCTCTGTATAACACCCTTTAAGGCAGGGAAAAACTACTTGTACAGCTCCTGTGTTCTGTGAGGTCAAGTATTACATCTTTAGGGTGTGTTCAGTGGTGGAATTTGCAATGTCTGTAATATTACATTTGCAGTTCTTTAATGCAAAATTAACCAACCTCTGCTGCTCTTGAGTATTAAGAGGGCTGTGTGCTGTAAACAAAGGTGAACTTCACCTTTACTTCTGTATAGCAAGGACTTGGTAATCACTGGGTCTTAAAATTCTATTATTTTATTAGTTTTGCAGAAGAAAATGCTAGCAAAGAAAATGAGTACATAATTGTTGTAAATGTTCAGGTTTTTAAAATACATTGAAATTTTTTGTGCTTTGAGAATGTTTTGGTTTGTTTTTTGGTTGGGTGGGATTTTCTTTTTGTCTTTGTAAGAAAAGCATGAGAAAAGGAATACTCATTACCAAATGAGCTGCAAATGGTATAAGTTGGTTTTTGGATGTGTGTGTTGATTAGTGAAGATTAACTGTTTACTGGAATCGGTAAGTGTTCTTTCTTGTATGCTTCAGGACTTCAAATACAGATTATTCTTTTTGTTCTCATTATTTAAGGGAAGGTTTTAGGTTTTCATCTCAAGAAGCTGCTTCAAGCTTTGGTGATGATCGCTTACTGATAGAAAAGTTCATTGATAACCCTCGTCACATAGAAATCCAGGTTTGTACTATTATTATTGCTACTATTAATTGCTGTATATTTATTTAATGAGGTTTGAACTCATAAATAAATGAAAGTTCAAAATGTTTCAAACACTCCACTAAAAAAGGCCTAGAGTCTTGTGTTTTCCGGTGTCTTGGGTCATTGCTCAAACTACATGGCTATCATGTACAATACAGCCTTCCTGTTTTTATTCTCTAGCCTTTCTTTGGCAGGAAGACTGTGAACTGTGCTCAGTTTCTTGAGGGAGAAAAAAAAATGTTGTAGGCATCTGTCCTGAAGGCTGGAGGCTTGAACTCTGGATCCTGTTGGAGTGCTTGAGTGCAGCAGAGGATGTAGGAGTTCAAGAACTGCCATGCTTGACAATTTGTGCAGGGTCTAGGTGGTTTTGTCAGTGTTTTGGCACTCTGTTCTGAAGTCTCTAATTCTGCTTGAGAACTCAGGAGGATTTGTGTCCCATTTTGGGCAGTTTGTGGTTCAAAATCAGGTATATCCTCTTTAACTTCTGCATTATTTCCATTTCTATCATTTATTGTATTTAGAGTTAGGTCTGCTGATGCAGAAAAAAAGTTGTTTCTTTTAGGCACTTGTTCACAAAATCACAATTTCAAAATTTGTGATGTTTGATCTTATATAGGTAGCTGAAGTGTGTTTGTCAGTAGCCTTGACGTATTTCCTGACAAGAAATCTATATGGAGCATAATTATTTCCTCAACAGAAATTTCTTTTTTTTATGCAGAAATTAATTTCTTTTTGTGCAAAATCTAAACCCCATCTGTGTTGTGGCACATGTTTTTTGTTGTGGTTTTTTTTTTTTTTTTTTAATATTGAGACCCTGAAGTAGCTCAATAACTGAGTGAAACAACAATAGTAAACTTGATAGTGTGGAATGATTTCTAAGAGAGATATATTTAACATTTTTCACTCTGCCAGATGTGTGCCCACAGCCTGATGCTTTCTATGGGGCTAACTTGCATATCATTGAATCTTAGAATGGTTTGAGTTGGAAGGGACCTTGAAAGGCCATCTAGTCCAACCTCCTGCAGTGAGCAGGGACATCTTCAATTAGATCAGGCTGCTCAGAGCCCTGTCCAACCTGATCTTGGATGTTTCTGGGGATGGGGCATCTGTCACCTCTCTGGGCAACCTGTTCTGTTGTTTCACCACTCTCATAATGAAAGACTTCTCCCTTATATCTAGTCTAAATCTATTATTTTGTAGTTTAAAGCCATTACTGCTTTTCCTGTTGCTATAGGCCCTGCCAAAAAGTTTGTCTCCATTTTTCTTATCAGCCCCTCTCTAAGTACTGACAAGCTGTAATTAGGTCTCCCCAGAGCCGCCTTTTTTCCCGGTTGAGCTACCCCANGATGTTTCTGGGGATGGGGCATCTGTCACCTCTCTGGGCAACCTGTTCTGTTGTTTCACCACTCTCATAATGAAAGACTTCTCCCTTATATCTAGTCTAAATCTATTATTTTGTAGTTTAAAGCCATTACTGCTTTTCCTGTTGCTATAGGCCCTGCCAAAAAGTTTGTCTCCATTTTTCTTATCAGCCCCTCTCTAAGTACTGACAAGCTGTAATTAGGTCTCCCCAGAGCCGCCTTTTTTCCCGGTTGAGCTACCCCAAATCTCTCAGCCTTTCCTTGCAGGAGAAGTGTTCAGTCCCTCTCATTATTTTTGTGGCTCTACTCTGGACCTGTTCCAACAGACATGGGTCCAGAGACATGGGTCTTTCCTGTACATAAGACTCCAGAGCTGGATCTAGTACTCCTGGTATGGTCTGAGCAGAGAGGAGTAGAAGGGGAGAAGGGAAGAAAGAAGAGCGAAATGAAAAAGTGGTCTGTAAACAGCGAAACAGAGAAACAGTGTAGAAATGAAATTTAAACCCCAGTTTATTCTCTTTTGAAAAGTCATGGAAAGATATAGAGTGAACTCAATTTCAGCATTGATCTTAGGGTTCAAAAGAGGTCAGATTGCTAGAGCATCTTTCTTTATTCTCTTGCTATGGCTAATAATTTTTGGTGACCTATGTCTTTTTTTCTTTTTGTCTGTGCAGATCAGTACACCTTAAAGATCTCTTTCTTTCAATGCTTGCAAATTTGGGAGATACAGCAGATTTCTACTGATTGTTCAATGGCAAAAGTTAGATGAGATTGAGTCCTCCATACTTCCATGAGTTTGGGGCAGATTTTACATTGTCTTGATTCCTTTGGGTTTAAAAAAGGATTACCCCAAAAAATTAAGTAGTACTGTATTTAGGAACTGCTGAATAATTTCAGCAAAATGGCTTTGCTATTAATAATTTATTGTTTTATTTATAATAGGTATACCGTGAATGTTTTTTTCCTTATACAAGCACTTTGATGGTACCTTTTAACAATATCATTGCATATCATTTTAACTTCATGTTCTAATCAGCTTTAGGACGTTGACCTTGGTGCATTTTCAAACTGCTGAATATACAAACAATTTGAGACCAGATGCCAAATATTTATTAATTCAGCAGTGACTTTTAAATAGAACTTTTTTTTATCTTTCTTATATTTCTCCAAAGCATTGGTACTTAAAATTATTGAATAAGAAGCTTCCTGTGTCTAGCTATAAAACAATCACTTTGTAAAACATGAGAAAAGACTAAAACAATTAACAGGAAAATGGAGTCCAAATACACTTTATGCTTGAACTGATTTGAAGTCTTGTTCTCCTGAAGTATCTGATAAAAAGTTTAAAGTAAGAGTACATGGAATGTCTACTACTTGGCTGGACAACAATCCTACAACTGGAAACAGAATTTAGCTGAACCATGTGGGCGGGATTCCACTACATAATATATAATTATTTTGGCATGTAGATGTACATAGCAGGTACTAATGTCCTAATTATCTACTCCTGCAAAATGGGGCATTTTCTGTTATGAATGTTTAGATAAAAGAAGCAAAAGCTGTAGCTGGGGCATGCATTTTTTTAAGATGTGTACTGGAATCTCACATTATCCCAGAGATGATGATTTCAGAATGCTGCAAATGTCTTCTGAGTTACAATTGTTTTATAGTTAGTTTCTTTTACTGGAAACAGTGGACACAGAATAAAAATAAAAGCCTAATGCTGGATGTCGTTGGCTTATTCTATTTGTAATTACTTTCANCCGCCAGCCAATTTCCCTAGCCAATTGCTAGGGAATTGGCTGGAGAATCCTGGTGTTACTGCTGCTGCTAAACCTCCCCCTGGACAGGGAAGAAGATTCTGGAAGATGCTGTAATTTAGGAAATCCTAAAGTCATTCATCTGCCAGGCCCCTTTTTTCACTGGAAAGCTCCATACGTTTGTGGGAGCACAACAGATTTTTTTAGGAGGGAAAACATCTGGTCTTACCAGAATACCCTGGATGTGATGCTGCACAGTGCACAAGTTATCTTCATGAGTTCACTGCCTTGTTTTCAGTCACATCCACCCAGATTTTTCATGCATTAGTAACCATTGGTGTCGTAGATCCCGGAATTCATCTTGCCTAGTGCCATAGTTGCTCTTTGATGCTAAAAGGAATAATGAATAATACAGATTCGTTGTCACAAATGCGAGTAGATATGGTTGAGTTCACACAGTTTGAGGAAGATTGTCTCCTTGTTTTATCTTGTTGATTTTCAGTTTAGAACTGAGCTATTAGAGAATGAAGCATGAATATTGGCATGGGTTCCTGCAGATCAGAGCAGGAAGATAGATGGAAAAAAATGGTTTAGAAGAAAAATTTTATAAGGAAGAAAGGGAGCAGGTGTGGTCTGTGTTAAAAGAAATTGTTCTAAGAATAAGTGTAGAGTTATCATCATAAGATGGGAAAAAGTGTACTTGAATCTTCAAATCTAGTATTTGGTATTGGAAACGGCTGCATCATACCATCAATTTCATAAAGCGACAGAGTTCCTTTTCTTATTTTCACCTCTAGTTTGAAGTTGAAGAATCAATTAAGAATTCTGCTGTGCTCAACCTGTGGACTTTTTTCTAGCGTGTAATTTATGTAGTTGGATCTAGAGACTTGATTTTGTTACATCTTCCATGAACTGAAGCTGCTGCCCAGAACTGTAGTTATTGATTTTTAAAAATGCTGCTTTTATTTCCTTTGAAAGTATTAAGGTAGGTGCAAATTTTATTCTCCCTAATGAAGGATAACAAAGTTTCTGAAATTTTTTTTCTTCTTCATTAAAGACATGGCACTGTGGTTTGCCTACTAAGCAAACTCTATTAGACATTCTTTTTTAAGCTTTTGTGTGTAATTCAGGAGCAAAACTTGGCATCCTTTGAGATTTATTTTGTTGATGCAATATTTGCTTTTGTGTAATTTTGTAATGCAGTGCAATGTAAAATGCTTGAAAATGTAGTTTTAATCTTATTTCAGCCTTCTGTAAGATCCCTAATATTCAGAAAACAAATTTTGAAGTGAGAGGATGCTTTGCTATGTACAGACTCTATACAGAGACTTTAGAATAGTTCTACTCAGAATTTGAAGGAATGTTCAATTAGTATTTCATATATAATTATTTTTCTGCGTGAGTTTTTTTCCCCCAAGCTTAATTTTTAGATTGGAAAAAAAATTCCAAACCCTAAATGCTGCGTAACAGTATTATGTCAAAAGACCATATGCGTACATCTATTTGTTAATGGTGTTTTACTGTTTCAGGTTTTGGCAGATAAACATGGCAGTGCCTTGTGGTTGAATGAAAGAGAATGCTCCATTCAAAGGAGGAACCAGAAAGTTGTGGAGGAAGCACCAAGGTGTGTATACGGGATTCTTGATGCAGCTTTGTAGTAACTGAAAGCATTTTTGGAAGCCTGCTGATTCTATTTATTGTACAAATGCAAGCAAATATNGATGGTACCTTTTAACAATATCATTGCATATCATTTTAACTTCATGTTCTAATCAGCTTTAGGACGTTGACCTTGGTTCATTTTCAAACTGCTGAATATACAAACAATTTGAGACCAGATGCCAAATATTTATTAATTCAGCAGTGACTTTTAAATAGAACTTTTTTTTATCTTTCTTATATTTCTCCAAAGCATTGGTACTTAAAATTATTGAATAAGAAGCTTCCTGTGTCTAGCTATAAAACAATCACTTTGTAAAACATGAGAAAAGACTAAAACAATTAACAGGAAAATGGAGTCCAAATACACTTTATGCTTGAACTGATTTGAAGTCTTGTTCTCCTGAAGTATCTGATAAAAAGTTTAAAGTAAGAGTACATGGAATGTCTACTACTTGGCTGGACAACAATCCTACAACTGGAAACAGAATTTAGCTGAACCATGTGGGCGGGATTCCACTACATAATATATAATTATTTTGGCATGTAGATGTACATAGCAGGTACTAATGTCCTAATTATCTACTCCTGCAAAATGGGGCATTTTCTGTTATGAATGTTTAGATAAAAGAAGCAAAAGCTGTAGCTGGGGCATGCATTTTTTTAAGATGTGTACTGGAATCTCACATTATCCCAGAGATGATGATTTCAGAATGCTGCAAATGTCTTCTGAGTTACAATTGTTTTATAGTTAGTTTCTTTTACTGGAAACAGTGGACACAGAATAAAAATAAAAGCCTAATGCTGGATGTCGTTGGCTTATTCTATTTGTAATTACTTTCACATAGTAGATGTTCATGCATGTCTCTGTTTTTCATTAACTAATAATGGAAAAATACTTATTTTAAGATCCAGGTTGCTGAAATTTAGTAGGATATGAGAAATGTCCTGAAGTGAAAAAAAAAATTATTGCTTAGATTGAAAAAATGTATTGTTCTTCTCTCCTCTCTCTTTCTCTCTCTCTGTGTTTTTCAGAAGAGGCTATCTTCTGAAAAATACAGAGAGAGAGAGGAGAGAAGAACAATGACCAATTTTTATTGTAATGTTCCAAGATTTTTTTGTTTGTTTCTTTTTGATGAGACAGACTTCTGTGGAAAGTTGTAGGCTTTCTAACGGTGAAGAAGTGCTCACAAGGAATCATTCTACTTACAGGACAGTGATTTTTGCATCAAGTACCATGCTATGCTCTAGAGGTACAGCTTTAATAATGAAATAGCCCCCATAAAAAATGAGTCCAAATTACCTCCCAAATGGTTTCTTGTAGGGCCCCATGAGTTTGTAGAGCTCTACTCATCTGGATTGGATGGGTGAGCACTTAGGTAGGAAGTACCTGGTCCCCTTTTTCCCCCCGCCCCACTTTTGNCTGAATAATTTCAGCAAAATGGCTTTGCTATTAATAATTTATTGTTTTATTTATAATAGGTATACCGTGAATGTTTTTTTCCTTATACAAGCACTTTGATGGTACCTTTTAACAATATCATTGCATATCATTTTAACTTCATGTTCTAATCAGCTTTAGGACGTTGACCTTGGTTCATTTTCAAACTGCTGAATATACAAACAATTTGAGACCAGATGCCAAATATTTATTAATTCAGCAGTGACTTTTAAATAGAACTTTTTTTTATCTTTCTTATATTTCTCCAAAGCATTGGTACTTAAAATTATTGAATAAGAAGCTTCCTGTGTCTAGCTATAAAACAATCACTTTGTAAAACATGAGAAAAGACTAAAACAATTAACAGGAAAATGGAGTCCAAATACACTTTATGCTTGAACTGATTTGAAGTCTTGTTCTCCTGAAGTATCTGATAAAAAGTTTAAAGTAAGAGTACATGGAATGTCTACTACTTGGCTGGACAACAATCCTACAACTGGAAACAGAATTTAGCTGAACCATGTGGGCGGGATTCCACTACATAATATTTAATTATTTTGGCATGTAGATGTACATAGCAGGTACTAATGTCCTAATTATCTAATCCTGCAAAATGGGGCATTTTCTGTTATGAATGTTTAGATAAAAGAAGCAAAAGCTGTAGCTGGGGCATGCATTTTTTTAAGATGTGTACTGGAATCTCACATTATCCCAGAGATGATGATTTCAGAATGCTGCAAATGTCTTCTGAGTTACAATTGTTTTATAGTTAGTTTCTTTTACTGGAAACAGTGGACACAGAATAAAAATAAAAGCCTAATGCTGGATGTCGTTGGCTTATTCTGTTTGTAATTACTTTCACATAGTAGATGTTCATGCATGTCTCTGTTTTTCATTAACTAATAATGGAAAAATACTTATTTTAAGATCCAGGTTGCTGAAATTTAGTAGGATATGAGAAATGTCCTGAAGTGAAAAAAAAAATTATTGCTTAGATTGAAAAAATGTATTGTTCTTCTCTCCTCTCTCTTTCTCTCTCTCTGTGTTTTTCAGAAGAGGCTATCTTCTGAAAAATACAGAGAGAGAGAGGAGAGAAGAACAATGACCAATTTTTATTGTAATGTTCCAAGATTTTTTTGTTTGTTTCTTTTTGATGAGACAGACTTCTGTGGAAAGTTGTAGGCTTTCTAACGGTGAAGAAGTGCTCACAAGGAATCATTCTACTTACAGGACAGTGATTTTTGCATCAAGTACCATGCTATGCTCTAGAGGTACAGCTTTAATAATGAAATAACCCCCATAAAAAATGAGTCCAAATTACCTCCCAAATGGTTTCTTNTTCATCTTGCCTAGTGCCATAGTTGCTCTTTGATGCTAAAAGGAATAATGAATAATACAGATTCGTTGTCACAAATGCGAGTAGATATGGTTGAGTTCACACAGTTTGAGGAAGATTGTCTCCTTGTTTTATCTTGTTGATTTTCAGTTTAGAACTGAGCTATTAGAGAATGAAGCATGAATATTGGCATGGGTTCCTGCAGATCAGAGCAGGAAGATAGATGGAAAAAAATGGTTTAGAAGAAAAATTTTATAAGGAAGAAAGGGAGCAGGTGTGGTCTGTGTTAAAAGAAATTGTTCTAAGAATAAGTGTAGAGTTATCATCATAAGATGGGAAAAAGTGTACTTGAATCTTCAAATCTAGTATTTGGTATTGGAAACGGCTGCATCATACCATCAATTTCATAAAGCGACAGAGTTCCTTTTCTTATTTTCACCTCTAGTTTGAAGTTGAAGAATCAATTAAGAATTCTGCTGTGCTCAACCTGTGGACTTTTTTCTAGCGTGTAATTTATGTAGTTGGATCTAGAGACTTGATTTTGTTACATCTTCCATGAACTGAAGCTGCTGCCCAGAACTGTAGTTATTGATTTTTAAAAATGCTGCTTTTATTTCCTTTGAAAGTATTAAGGTAGGTGCAAATTTTATTCTCCCTAATGAAGGATAACAAAGTTTCTGAAATTTTTTTTCTTCTTCATTAAAGACATGGCACTGTGGTTTGCCTACTAAGCAAACTCTATTAGACATTCTTTTTTAAGCTTTTGTGTGTAATTCAGGAGCAAAACTTGGCATCCTTTGAGATTTATTTTGTTGATGCAATATTTGCTTTTGTGTAATTTTGTAATGCAGTGCAATGTAAAATGCTTGAAAGTGTAGTTTTAATCTTATTTCAGCCTTCTGTAAGATCCCTAATATTCAGAAAACAAATTTTGAAGTGAGAGGATGCTTTGCTATGTACAGACTCTATACAGAGACTTTAGAATAGTTCTACTCAGAATTTGAAGGAATGTTCAATTAGTATTTCATATATAATTATTTTTCTGTGTGAGTTTTTTTCCCCCAAGCTTAATTTTTAGATTGGAAAAAAAATTCCAAACCCTAAATGCTGCGTAACAGTATTATGTCAAAAGACCATATGCGTACATCTATTTGTTAATGGTGTGTTACTGTTTCAGGTTTTGGCAGATAAACATGGCAGTGCCTTGTGGTTGAATGAAAGAGAATGCTCCATTCAAAGGAGGAACCAGAAAGTTGTGGAGGAAGCACCAAGGTGTGTATACGGGATTCTTGATGCAGCTTTGTAGTAACTGAAAGCATTTTTGGAAGCCTGCTGATTCTATTTATTGTACAAATGCAAGCAAATATTAATTCTATTAAAAAGCACAAAGAAAATAAATGTTTGTTGTGGTCATTTGACTGTAATGCAGTTCTGTTGTTGTTCTTGAGGGTATTTTGATTTTGCTTTACAGTGTCTTGCTGTAAGAAAACTGGTGTTGTGTAGTTAATTTTTTTTTCATGACCTAGTATAAAATGGATTTGGGTCTTACCAATCCACTGTATGTGATATGGCTTTGTTTATATATATGAGATTTTTCTTTGATATTCTCTTTTGGATGTAAAAGTCAAGTAAAATATGAAATAAGTATGAATTTTACCACAGATACAGGTATTTCACTGTTAGAGTAATTGTATAAAGGCCACATAATACTGTATATTTCCATTTGAATTGGAATATGAAATATACTCTGCAGCACATTTAGTACCATTCATGTTAGTAAGCTGGAGATCTAGGTCTCTAGTAACTCAAAAGTGCAAAATTATTTTAATCTTACTGGTTTAATGTGAAGCTGAAATACCTTGCTACTGTGCAAGATACAGCCTTGCCATGTTTTCTGTTGCATAGCAGTCATCAGAGAATATGTGTATAGAAAGGGCAGCAAGAAATTCTGATTTCAGGAAGGCAGACACGGGTTTATCGCTGCCTATGGGAATTACTGGTGTAATATGTTCACTGTCTGGGATGGGTTTGCTGTATTTTTTTGTAGCACACAACTATGTGATGCAAAAATTTGGGATGTGAGGAAACGCACATCACTCAAATGGCATTTCTTTTGAGATGCCTCATTAGTTAATGTTGAATCATAATTGCAGGACTGCCACTGTTTGGCCTATATTTTAAATAAAAGAACAAAGTTTAAATCTAAAGATACAAATCCACTTATAAATGCTTCCTGATAGTGCTTGTGGATTTCTTGGAGGCCTTACACTGCTTACACCTAAAGATCTTACTGTGTTATTGTGGAAAGTGAATACTTCAGGTCCTGATATAATGCACATGTACATGTATGTATACCTCAGCACTTAAAAGAGGAGTATCTTCTGCCTCATGAATATATGTAGGCAATGCCTGTTATTCCTGCCTGCTCCTTCTCCATGCCTGTGGTCAATTCAAGTGATACGTCTTTCTCTCACCAGCCAGCTGTGATCAGTGTTTTCTTTCATCAGAAATACCAGCCTTTTAACTTTCTTGGGCTTCTCTGTTGGAGTTGCCAGCGTGTTTTCTCATCCCCTCCTATAACCCTACAAGAGTGTGGGCAAGTCAATAGCTTCCAAAAGTTGACGTGAAAACATTTCTTCCTTTTTGTTGTTGAATGTTTTAGACTGCCAGCCTTCTTCTGGCAGCTTTGGAAGCATTACCTGTCTTACAACCACTTGCACTTGGCTGCAGAACCCATTAATTTTCAAAGGGTTACAAGACTTGCAGATAAGCAGGCCACTAACTTCTGGGAGACACCAGAGAGAGCCTCAAGTCCTTAAGACGCCCTAAAGCCTCAAGTTAACCCTTCCTTGTGAATGCTGTTTCAATTTGACTGCTTAAGGAATCCTGGACACACCTCTTCTGGTATGGCTGGATGTAGGAAATAGACTGTCCTCTTTTCTCCTGTTTTAAATGGTAGCTGCTACTAAGAACTCTGAGATAGGTCAACCCTTTTTATTTTCTTTCATGAAACCTGGGAGATAGGGGTGTTATGGGCTAAAATGTTGGGGTTTTTTGTCTTTTGGACAACTTAGGGCATCTGACATTGGCCTCTTCTCGTGCCTTTTTTGATTTACTCTATTATGATGACATTTTCCTAAGTGTCTAATTTAAAAGACTGAGGGCCTTTTGGCTTGGAGAGTAACCTATGATTTTCTTAAAGCTAAATCTGCAGCAGCTGAACTTATCCTTATGGATCATTTTGTGTTTGTGTCTCCCATTTTACTAGGGAAGTTTAGTCTTTTGTTAAAAAAAAACAAACAAAAATCGCTGTCTTTTGCCAAGAGAAACCTTCTCAGTTCACACACCAATGAGGTTACAATATTCAAGGGACTCCTGGTGTTCATGGTGGTCGGTCCCACAGATTCAAATAGGAGACCAAAAACTTTACTTATACTCTTTTCACCTGGTGAGTTGTCCTGTTTTGGGAAGTGCAGACAATAGGACACATCTAATCATCATTAGTTTTTTAGTTTGTGCTCGGCAAAGTTAGTGATCACAAAGCTTCCAGTGATCTACCATAATTTTATCTGCTTCTACTTTCACACATTTTTGGATATGTTGTCTTCTCATTTCACAGAGGCTGACATTAAAAGAGATGAGTGACATGAGTGGCATTTAATAGTCTTAGTGTTGTTCCTTAGTTGAGTTTTTGTTCCTCAACTGCCCAAGCTCATCTCTGTTCATTTTCATAAACAGTTGCCATGCGAAACTACTTTGTCAAGAAAAAATTCTAAGGTGTGATTGTATTTTCCTGTTGCTGGGGTGATTAATAAGAGATTGTTTCCTGTGTGGAGAAACAAGGCCTATAAGTTTATCAGAAAATCCATGGACCCTTCAGGATTAATCAAAATTGAGTGCAGAAGAGTATTAACTGACATCCTATTCAATAATTGGAGTAGTAACTCGGAGGAATGCTCTAAAATGTTACTTTGGTGAGCACATGTATCCTATCTAACAATTTCTGAACCTGTTAGAAACTTCTTAAAGCACTTCAAATTTGCCTCACCACTTGTGTGAAGGAGTGGTCATCTGTTCAGAGGCACTGACAATTTGAATGAATGTATATAGGAAGAAACTTAGCAGAAAGGTGCATTATTGAATTAGACTCTATGTACAGATTCTTCTTAGAGTTGTTATGCATATATGTGTGTCAGACTCTACATTTCCTCTCACTGTCTAGAAATCCTTGAAGGATTTGAGAGAAATGTGAGCCTGTTCTGTTTGTGACTGTGCACGTGCTTTCATAGGTGGGCACCATTTAGATGTGGGAGCAGAACTGTGTGCTCAAATCCTTCAACCTATTTATGCCCATGGTCTCATAGTATATAATGAATATCTCAAAGGATAATGCTTTGTGTAGGTAAGTAATTTTTTTAAACAAACAATATGCTTGGAGGTGGGAAGCTGACCTTGACATTTAGAAAATTGTGGTTCACTCCCCCAGTGTGGTGGAATCTTCAGAGGAAGGGTAAGTGCACTGATGGTGTAACTTTGTATTTTTCAAAATCTCAACTTTGTGAGTAAAGGTGACAGGGGGTATTTTGGGACACCTTATCTGATGAACTAGCAATGGAGAGGTAACATCTTGCGCATGTGGTTCATCTCCCTGGCTGTAGAAACTAAGTGACAAATGGATTGTATTCCCTTTGATTAACTTCACAATAATTTGATGAAGATCTTATGAATGAAGTGTCAGGTCTGATTCATCTTTTCTTTTTGATGCTTTTATTTTGTAATTTTCTTTTTAATGGTAGCCTTTGTGCTGCCATAGGAGCTATTTGGTCTAAAGAAAAACTGCCATATGTGTGAGAAAAAGATTGAGGTCAGGATTAAAATACTGTGTTTTCAAGTGATGCCTAATTAGACTGGAGAAGAGTTATCTTGGTTGTAAAAGCTGCATGGTTTAAAAAGGGAGAAACAATGTATTTGAAAGGTAAAGCAGTAGAGGGGAATGTGAAAACTTTGGTTAATTAACCTAGCCAATGGTAGGGATGATCCAGTCATTTCAGAGAGTAAAGCTTAACTGTGTGGCAGAGATCAAGTTGAGCAATGTGACACCTGTGTTCCGTTCTCTGGCTACAGCAGGAGGTGAACAGTGAGATCTCCGACTTATATTTAACAAGTATAGGGAAGGCGCCACTGGAATGAAGGGGAGTAACTGTCTTTCATCTATATGAGAAGTAATAATGGTTATTCCAGAAATAAAAGTATGAAGCTGATATTGAGAATGTTTTGTTCTTCATAAGCCACTCATTGACCTTTCATGATCAGAGCCCTGCAGAAACTCTACACTGAATAATGGAATGTTGATTTAATGTAATGTATTATCCTCTTACCAAATCAAAATAAGAAATATTATGAAACTTTCTTGCATTTACCAGTGCCTATTCTTATAGGTATGACACAGTTTTTATGTCTTCTGGTCTTCCCTTTCATTTGATGTAGGATCTCATACAGCTTTCTTGAGTGAGACTTGACCTCCTTTTCCTGTTGTCCCATTGTTTGCCAAGAAAAAAAATTTCCCTGAATTCTGAAAATGCATGCTTTATGGTCCATCAGAATCTGCCTGCATGGGCACTGAAAGGACAGAGGTGTGAAGTGGCACTTTTCCAGTAAAGGATTCCACGGTCTGTTACTTTGCCTGGATGTTTGCTCGCTTGTGTCATGTCAAATATGGTTTGTTATGGCAGAAGTCTCTAGCTCTTCAGTGAGTTCAGGTCTCAGTGAAAGACACCATGGTAAGTGCTGAAAGATAAGAAGATAAGTCCTGACCTAGCACTGGCTTCTGTCTGAGTGCAGTCCGGGGCTCCAGATGGAGCTTCACTGGCTTTGAGGCCTCTTTAGACAGGTTAGGGCTCCTGATTGCTTCTTTGCAGAATTAGGGCCCACTGCTGAAGTCATCTCAAGAAATATGTAACACTTGGTGTTTTAAAGAGTAACTTAGAGGTAAGGTAGAAGTGACTGTCTATTCCCTTGCAAAAATACTTTTAAAATTATAGTCAAGTTATGTACCTAATGTAAGTCAAAACAAATATCAATAATAAGTGTATTTACAAGCCTATGTAAGACTAATAGCTACATGTTCTTTCACTGAAAAATCAATGTATGAGGTTGAGGGACAACTGGTTTCAAGGCTTTGGTGGAATACCACAGAAAAAAATATATATGCATATGCATACGCATGTATATATATAAAATTAATCTCTGTAGGTTAATCTACATCTGAGTTTATGGTACAGATGAGAATACCAAGCAAAATGTGATACTTCCAGAAAGACTTCCAGCATCTTTAGCTTCACTGGCCCAGTGGAAGTTGTGGGGTGCTCTCCTAGAATGAGGGACGTTGGCATTTGGGCAGTGTTCACACTGCCTCCTAAGGTGGTAGCTGAGCTGCTCTTTGGGTACCCTTGAGTGTGTCCAAGATTTGCGGAAAAGAATGTATTGCAATTAACGTGGATAATAATTGTCTTCTAAGATTGCATCAGTTTATATGCCTTTTTTTTCATTTAATTAGCATTATTTTAGATCTCACTGTTCTAAGAGCGTTGTGTTCTATTATTTTATATTTTAGAGAATATTGTTATTTATCCTGAATTTCCTGTATGTTAGCTGTAATTGTAAAGCATGCAGTGTATCTGCTTAGGGGCAATATAAATGTAAAGACATACATTTGACTTTCTTGAAATGTTTTCATAACTTTAATAATGATGCTCTCCTCTTTTGACTATAGTTTACACAGAAGAGTAAATGATAGAATAATAATTATTTTGTAACTAAATAGTCATGGTTTCTATATTGTAGCACTTTTCTAGACCCTGAAACTCGAAGAGCAATGGGAGAACAAGCAGTAGCTCTTGCCAAAGCAGTGAAGTATTCGTCTGCTGGAACAGTAGAATTCCTTGTGGACTCCAATAAGAATTTCTACTTTTTGGAAATGAATACTAGACTTCAGGTAAGAAAAACAAGTCTTCAGATTCAGAAAAGTGTTATTTAAACAAACAGACCTTAACCTTCTCCTGTATATAAGGGTCTGCTCCTGCAAAGATTTAAACATAAGTATCTTGATACCAGTGAGCATTTTCCACTGAACGTAAAAATTATCTACTCACTGAAAAGATCCACTCACATAAGCCTGCCCATATAAGACTTTGCAGCAGTGAGCCCTTGCACAGCACTCAAGTAAATGTTCAAAGCTTTTGCTGTTTGTTACACTTGACCTAAAGACCTTGCAAAAGGTCGCTGGTAAGTGCCACTGTGAGTTCACAGTAAGTGGCTAGCCACTGTGTTCTGAGGCTTTCCTGAAGCCTCCTGGTCCCTGAAGTTTCTTTTTTATTTTTTATACTTTGATGATGACTTGCTGAGTTTCTCTAGGAGGGTGATTGAAACTATATATGTATATGAGCAATAAAACACTAGCAATCCGCATATGATTGAAATTGTGACTTGAACGCAACTGTGTAAAAAGCATGCTGACACAATGTAGGATTTTCGTGACAATTCATGTAGTCAGTAGAAGCTGTTCTAATGTACGCTGCAAGTGAACAGATGAACGGTGTTTTATGGAAAACGCTCTCTACTACTTTTTTGATTGTTTGATGGATTTCTGGTCATAAGCTAAGAAAACAAGTATATAACTTGAAGTCTGGATATCATTCTTTAAAGACCAGAAGCGCGTTCAACTTGTAAGCAAGTCCGTGCTGTTGCCTTTATCCTCCATTTCTCACTTTGTTAAATAACATCAGAAAGCCTGAAATGTGGAATCAAGCACCAGTTTGATAAGCTTCCCATTTGGTTTAGCTATATTTCATTAGGGTTATGTCTTGTCTGCTGCTTGTTCACGTGGGCAATGATAGAACATAAAGAGATCCTCATAATCTGACATCTTGCATGACCTTATGTAATAACTGGGTAAATTTATGATTTAGCTAAGTTTATGCTTTGGGTAAAGAAATTAAAGAGAATTTGGGGGGGTGTTAAAATCTTCTGTGCCAGGGGAAGACTGCTGCTAAATTTTTTCTTGCCTTGCAGGACAGCAGTGGTTTTGGAATTAGCCATGACAGTCACTTCACATGCCTTTGCTAGGCACTATCAGGTCCACCTTAGATTCTGTTAGAGGGAGTGGTGGTTAATGGCAATGTATAGTTCATTAAAATATTATGAAGAATTCTCTCACTTTGGTCACATTGTTTACACTTTCCCTCATCTTCTAGTTTTGGAGCCAATATTTCTTCAGTGAATCCATGTTTTTGTTTACATAGAAGAAAATTAATGTATGGTTTTCTGCATAAACCACCAGAACTTCAAAACCATTTCCTTGCTGCAGTATTATTGACCATGGGTTCCTAAATGGAGTTAGTGGTGGAATATCCTTGGACTCATTTTTGTGGGTTGTTTTATTAAAGACATTATCTTTTGCTGTTTTGCAGTGTCTTCCCTCTGCAATACCCACTGGTATGTGTTTGTAGTCCCAAATTTCTAAGATTTTCACACAGGCAGGAAGAAAGCTTTCACAATTCTGTCTTTAAGGACTTTAGACTCCTCTTGAAATATAGCCTAAGCAGTTTGACAATCCCCTATTATAGCAAACTCATTCTTTCCAACTCTTAAATTTTCTAATCTTAAATTAGACTACTCGTTCAGATAGTCTCTGCTTCCTCTATCCTGACTGTGTATTCTCTAATTAGCATTTCAGCTTGAGTCTGGAGTAGTAATTTTCTCTGATTTTTCCCCAGTCTTTCCCAATTGATCTCTCACTTCTCCCAAGTCTCAAGCTTTACTTTCTGTTCAGCTAACCATTATGCAACTAATGTATTGTACTTGCTCCCTACTATTAAAGCCAAGCCTAGAAACTCTACTGAAGCTTATCCAGCTTTAACCTCAGGGCCAGGATAGTCTCCAGATGTCCCTGTATTGCTTCAGTCTTTTTTTTGCCTTTTGCATCTCCTAACTATGATCAGTGACTAACAGATTGACTTGCCTTGTTCTTGCTGAACACCCCATAGCTGGAAGAACTTTCCAAAACGATGGGTGTCTGATCTATAAATGATCTTCTTAAGGTATTTGTTAGTGTGCATTAGACACAGCTACATGTCAACATCATCAGAACATTTCTACTAAATTATGCAGTTTTCTGTCTTAATGTTTCAGCAATCTCTGATCAGATCACTGGAGCATTTTTATTTTAGATACAGACTTCAGAATATACTTGCAAACTAAACTGTGTCCAGTATTTTGCCTGTTAATTTCTCCCTTCCTTCCCTCTGGTGTATCTTTTGGATGCCTTTCGGTCTTTCTGGTAAATTATTTTGCAGTAATCAGAGTTGTATTGTTACTTTACTGATTTTTTGGGAGGCTCTTTGGGAATATACCTTTTTTGTTGTATAGTTATGCAAAAGAAGTGTAAATAGCACCCTGGAGGAAGTTCATATTTTATTTAGTTTTTGTTTCAAATGTTGCTGCAATGCTATACAAAATTGGAAAGTGAAAGAAAATTGGTGAATCAGCTCCATTGTGTCACTTGTATGCTACACAAATTTGTTACAGGTATTTTACTGCCTCTAAGTGATTCAGCTAGAATGGCTTATTATTTGCTGTTGGCAATGTTCTTTTTGTTATATCTGCTTTTCTGTCATCTTTTAGAGGCTAGCTGGTAAGCATGAGACATAAGATTGAGGATTGGATAATGACATATTAAAACTAGTCGTTCTTACTTTCCACAAGAGAATGTAGAGATGTCTGCCCTAGCAGCCACCAGAGAACTTCTGTGCCGTGTTATTTAGGGCACTTTTGCAGTGGTTTTCAGGCAGTTACCACTGTTAAAATTGAGGCAGGCCAGATGTCAAATATCTGGTTTTTCATAGCTGCTCATAGTATGGTGTGTTTTCTGTTACCTAGTTGTCATCAGCCTAATCAAGGGCAGTCATGGTCCAAAACAACTTAGCAAGAGCTTTGCAATTTATGCAAAGTTTCTGACCCCTTAGAAACATAGTCTTTCTGGCTTCCAAGTTATGTCAAAATCTTGTAAAGTACTTCAGAAGTGCCAGCTTTCGCCAGAAAAGTTTCATCTTTTCTTCACTGGAAGAATAGATGATGTTTCTCTTGGACTTGATATCAAGGATGCCTGTGGTCTGTACTTAAAAAATATCTGTTAATATGTGTGTGTGATGTAGCTAAACATCATACATGTGAATCAGTTAATGATAGCAAAGGGAAAATATCCCGTATTTTAGATGTTTGTAGTACCTTGAAATGAGAGGCATCCCCTGTTGGCTAGAGAAACACTGAGAAATGTACAGTGAGTGATATAAGCCGAGCACTTAGGCTTGATACAATTGGTATATTTGTGTCTCAGGCCTGTTCCCAACCTTCAACCTCCCTCATGAACTGTGGGATTTAAATAACATGTGAGTACTCCCTTCCTCCTCAAAATGTGACTGAATTTGCTTAATGTAATTGAAAAGATAATTTATATGGACTGGAGTTGAGAAATATGGTAATTTTATGAGCAGTGAGTTTTCTCTTCATGTGTCAGTTTGAGTATTTTTGTCACAACTTTTTACGAAATAAAAATTAATTTTGTAGAATAATCTGATGTGTTTGTGAGAGATTTGCTTACCTATGTTTTTAGTTTTACAGTTGTCACAAGAGGACTTTATGTAAATGTTTTTAAGTTCTTTTAAAGTAACTTCTATTGCATAAAGAGAAGGTAAGTAACCTTCCATAGACCTATAAAACATTACCCGGTGCTAAGACTTTTGTTTATCGCTTTCTGGGTTTTCATCAGATTTTACTGACCTTTGAAAAATTACATATTCCAGAACTTTGTCTGTGTGCAAAACTGGCTGTGACTAGTGTAAAACATGGGAAGAATTTTTATGTGCAAAGTGTCTTTCCTTCTCATGTTTGTCCACCCATGAAAATGTACAAAGCATGGTTAGAAAATGTCTAAAAGTAGGTAGAAGTCCTGTTGCAGATGATTTGGAGCTCCACTGTTAATAAACTCCTGGTTCTAACAGCCTCTTAATGGCATCTCTATTCTGTTGCTCATCAGGAGTCAGCACCTGCTAGGTTTGTTTAGTGAAGGATATTAGTGCTGGAAAATATTGCAGTTGTACTATATGTAGCAGTAACAATAAAATACAAATAGCCAAATGCTGAGCTCTCTCCAGAGTACCACGTAAAGCCACAGAGGTGGTGACTTTGGTATCTATAGCAGAACCATGGGATGGCAGGCAATGATCTTGCTGTCTTGGTTGTGGGTAGCTGTCCGGAGGATGACTTGTGATAGGTGGGCAGGGATATGGGAGCAGAGAAAGGGGCTGTCAGGAAGTAGAGGAGTAGATTTCTATGGTGGGATTTCAAAGTAAATTCTCAGGCTACTGTTTCTGCTGTTTGCTGAGACTCTTCATATTTCTTAATAGTGGAATCTTGTTTTACTGTGACAACACTTCGCTTCAGTCATTTTAAATAGTCTAACGAACAGTGTCAGATGGTAAAGACTTTCAATTGCTGCCAACCTGGGCTGAATTCGAACTACTGACGTAAAGGTGAAAGGTCTCTTATCCCATTACCAATCTGCTAAGCCCGCCAGAATCCATTCTGCACACAGTTTATACCAGCTGTTCATGGCCATTTTTAGAACCGAAAGAAAAGGTGATTTTCCTGCCAAACAACGCTTCTTCACACAAGAGGGTCAGTGGACAACAGTTAACCAAATTTTTGCCACATTCTTGCCTCCTAATGCAACTTCCATTATGTATCTACTGGTTGTCTGCTTTTCAGGCTTCCCAAAAGAGCTACAGAAAAGCATTGCTAATTGTTGTTGACAGAAGAGAACAACATTGTTTGTGTAAGTCATTGAATCTGAAAGATGCCATTAACCGTGCTGCCAAGGCATGGAGTGATATCTTAGAGACGACATTCCCATGTAACTCTCAAAAATACTATTAAAAAAAGTAGAGAAAGAGGAGACTACTTAATAAGTAGAGAAACAAAAGGTCATTCTTCAAAGGGTACATTAGTTTCCTTGCTTTGGTGAATTTGATATAAAGCAAATCAAAGAATAGCTGCAATGTGTCCAGAGCCATCTTGAATGAAGTGTTCTGAGAAGGCTTTAATACTGCAGCTAAATACCATAAAAGCAGGAATTACATCTTTAGGAAGGAAAGTATTGGTTTTGTGGGTACTAGTTTCTTCATTTTCTTACATGGAGTATGTAGTGGAAAGGAAATTGTGTGGAATTACTGAATTCCAAGAAATTTTTTTGAAGTGCGGGATGTTAATTGAGAAAGTTATGTTGAAATTGTGAGCTAATTAACTCGTTGACCTAAAGTATGTGCTATTTGTCTAAAAAACAGAAAAGATTCAGAATTCATGGACCACATAAGATGTACCTGTCCCATACAATGTAGAAAAAAATCCTTGCAAAAGAAAATTCAGAACTGTGTCAATGATTATTGGAATATAATGTCCTATGAGGAAGTAAATTAAATACTTTTTCAAAGTTATATGCTATGATTAAAAAATTAGTTCGTACCAAATGTCTGTGCATTAATTTTTATTCCACATCTTACTTGGGAAACAATAAAAGAAGTCCACCTGAACATCTTAGCTGATGGAAATTTCCGTAGTCTCGTTGCCTTCAGTTTTTCAACTGTATACTAATAAGTCAGAAAACAAACAGCAAGTGTTGTTATATAGGATGTCTACAGGTAGCCAGTTATGTATTCCTGCTTCCCATTCATTCTGTACATTAATCCAACCATTGTCTGTTTTTCAGTAGCCTTTATAAAAGCTGTTTTTTGCCCTGTGCTCCCAAACCCCACATACATGTGAACTATTTTGCAGAAAGATGTGACCCCAGTGTGCTCCTGCTCATAGTAGTCAGGAAACTTGCATGCCTGAAGAGCAGAGCATGTGTGCACCTCTGTTGCTGTTCAGTTCTCTGAAATAGAAACCAGGTTTACTGAAATACATGGGGTTGAGAAGCATCTGTAAGTTGGTGTGTTTGGGTCAATTGATACTGAATTTGGCTGCAGCAGCAAAGCCTGTGGGACTTTAGGTGAATCACATTTCCTGGAAACTGAGGTGTATGTTGAAAGTTAGTTTTGAGATTATTTATCTGAATGTAAAGGGGTATATGACACCAGCTAGGGACTTAGAGTAGTAGGGGTGACATAGGCTGTAGTTTAAGTCTACTGAAATTTAGATTTTCTTGGCTGATGTGGCATGCTTGAATGTTCCAACTGGTGTGTGAGTAACTTGATGCCTTATACACGCAGGGACAAGAGCAGTCTGTGAGGGTCCAGAAGTGTTTGCTGTTAGATCTGAGTACCTTGATAGCCTTGAGAAAAATGTGCCCCAGAATTATTCCTCTGAATATAAGGGGAGCAGTCATCACTAATTTAACTCTTAGCTCCAACTGTCCATAAAAACTGCATGACTGTTTTTGTAGCTGTGGATGAACCCCACTATGGTAAAGCTTTAAAACCACTGGCAGTCAGAGAACAGGAGAATTAGGAGCCTTTCCATACTGTTCTGGTGATGGATGCTAACTGGCCTGTGATATTGGTAGGTTCCCCAACTCTTATATACCTCCTTTACTATCTATAAACTGGGACATAATTATTATTTTCTGACAGGCTTTGCCACTAGTTCTCTTGGTGTATAAATGGGAAGGGGTTAGTAAAGCAAAAACACTTGCAATGCTCATGGAAAGTCTGGTTGCTGTGATATGTCTTAAGAGCAGTAGATCCAGTATGAAGAGGGAAGCACTTTACTCTGTATAGCTATTGCTGGTCATAGCAGGTATAGATTTGTGGACTTGAAAACAGGAATATAAATGGCATTTTACAGAGACTTTTTGAAGGAGGTATATATCATTCTTAAGTGCATTGAAATGATGACTTTTTAACTGTTTATGAGCAGACTTGGTATAAGTCAAGGAACGGATAGTAAAGGTGTGACTTTTGGCAGCTAATTAATTGAGAGTTCTTGCTGATCAATTTTTTCTGCCTATCCTGTTGAGAAGGAGGTACAGCTGCCTTGATACAGCTATGATTGCTTGCTGCAGTTGTGTCTGGTTTTGCCCTTTGTGTTGAAGACAGCAATAATGTGTGGATGTAGCCACTATCGTATAACCGTACCAACACTGGCCCTTTCATGACTGGGCTTCACTGGCAACATCTTGGATCAGTTGACTGCAGAACTGAGTATGGCCTAAAGCTAAAGGAGTTGGTCAGTTGAGTGAGATTCAGCTCCATTTGTGAGCAAACTTGCATTCATCTCGTCAAAAATTCTCCGTATATTGGCAAGTAAAGTCTGTTGATGGAGGGGAGATATAGCATAAAATGAATAGAAGAAAATACAACAGACATGCAGAATAAAGATGGCAGCTGAAGTAGAAAATGGAAAAGAGGGAAGTGATTGAAGTCTTAGCTTTTAAGAGTGATTTTATAACAGGTACAATTACTTCAGTCAATTGGCTGTTGTAGTTGTTGTAGAGATTTTGAGATGAAAGTTCTTTTCTATCATATTTTGGTCATCTGATGATCTTAATGAATATTAAAATACATTTAAAATGTATTTGGTACCCCACATTAATGCTATGATTGGAGTTGTCTATGTTTTGTCTATATAGTAGTAGTTGAAGCAGAGTCCTAAAACAACATAGGACAGCTTCTCCTCACTCAAAAAACCCCCTCAATGTTTTTTCCTATACATATTTTCTGAATGCTGTTTTGTGTAGAGACACAAAGGGAGTATTTTCAAGAAACAGAAGAAAATATTGACCAAGTCAAAGATCTGTATTGAAGAATGGATTAAATAAATGTTTGTGAGTTGTAAGAACCAAACAACAAAAATATTTTTCTTTTCAGAGACATTCCATCTTATTTTGATTGTCAGCAATAAAACTGAAAACAACAATGAAGCTATTGAATCTGGAATGCCAATTGCTATCCAAGAAAAATGGCAGTATAACTAAATAATGCAAATGTCTTTGGAAAAATAAAAAGTATTTTAATTATCTGGAATGTTAAAATTCCAAACATATTCTCAACTCAAAGGCAATCTTTTAGAACTTAAATTCCAAAGTAGGAAAATAAGTTCTGTTGTACAAATATGAGTGTGTGATAAGTAACTTTCTATTAAAACTTAGGGAGTTTTAATAGAAACTTCAAGTCTTAATAGAAAAAAATGAATTGCTTCAATTTAACACTGCAGGATTGATGAGATGTTTCATAGATTCTCAAAATACTGTTACTAAACTTGACATGCTGGAGAGTATTGTGTTAGGTAGAATCAAGATTGAATCCCAAAGGTACATCCTTAAACTGCATAATCAGATTTCCATTTCAATGTCACTTTTGTCCTTCAAAGAATAGGTGCTTGTTTCAGTGATAATTTGTCATTAAAATGATGTCAAAGTGTCTCAAAATGTTGTTGAAACTCTAAACAAACTCACAGCACACACAGGGCTAATTGTGGATGCCATCTGTTTATTTTTACAAAGCTTTTTTTCTTAAAGACCAAAGCATCTACTTGGTCTGGTAAGCCACAATGTTGTTACAATGACTGAATGTTTTCCTTAATACTATACACTTGAAGGAAGAAAGACAAGTGGTTTGGTCAGTGACCTTTTCCTGTGTCAGGAAAGGTACATAGTATGACATCTCACGATAAACAGTTGCAAAGTGCATTTTCTTGAGGTGTTTTGCCCCTTGGAGCACAAACATTTTATAACAAAACTGGCAGTTCTGTCATGATTTCTGTATGGAAGGTGGTATAGCTGTTTCTGTGTGAAGAGTGTGCTTTTAACATGCCTACCTTTTACTTGATCGATGTGGGGGTGATCAGAGGAACCCCCTTGGTTGCTTTTTACTGTCCTGTGCCTAGTTAAAGGCTTTTTAAAGTTAGTCAAGGTGCTCGTTTCTTTGCCCATTTGAAGGCAGAAGCGTGCATGCATGTGCATACGTGCGCCCATGTGTGCATGCTGGTACGCACATCCCACGTGAGCGCCAGCGACGGCAATTCCCAGCGCAGCGTCTCCCAAAGCCGTTAGCGGCAATTTGCTGAGCGCGCAGAACTGCTCTGCTGTCCGGCCCAGCTATTGTGCATGCTAAGCACTAAACAGATAGGTCTGGAGGGGGGAAAAAATTTGAAGGATCCATCTGCTCATTTCTGCTACACTGCGCTGATGCAAGATTACTCTAATCTGGTTGCTTGTCAGGACAGGTTAGTGAAAGAAGGCGAATGGGTGAGATATAGGCTACGCCGGTTCTGTGGAAAATTGGTAGCGGCTCCTGTACATGCCGTGTTAAGTGCAGCAGAATGGGTTGATCATCAGCTACTTTGAGATTTTCAGTTAAAATATACTTATGGCTACAGTGTGAGTCTCTTCAAAACAATATTGAATTGGAAAATTAACTCATTGTCACCAGATGCGTTTGAATTTATAAAACAAGTGAAAAAAAACAAGCGAAAAACCCCTACAAATCCTCCTAGGTCACCTCTCTAGTTTTCCTTTTGTATGCTGCTCCGAGTTATTGTAATCTGCTAATTATTTTTTTGTGTTTTCCATGCAAAGACAGCAGTTGCTGGAGTTTAAGTAGATTTTTTTTTTTTGCGGAGAAAGATGAAAATCGAAACATATTCTTTCTCTGTTCTTTGGCTGGTTGAATTTCTTGTTTATCTGTGTTTGTTTACAGAGAGGTTTTTTTTTTGGTTGTTTTTTTGTTACCTACTGACTGACAGTTCTTGACCTTGCAGGTTGAACATCCCGTCACAGAATGCATTACCGGCCTGGACTTAGTCCAAGAAATGATCCGTGTTGCTAAGGGTTACCCTCTCAGGCACAAACAGGCTGATATTCCCATCAACGGCTGGGCGGTTGAATGTCGAGTTTATGCTGAGGTAAATGAGTGATAATGGGGAGGAGGGGGTAGGTGGTTGAATTGTGGCGTAATAATACCCAGGTGTGGATAGATGCCAAGGTGAAATCAAGGAATATCATATTAAAGTCATGGTTTAGAGCATGTAACATGAATGGTTAATGAGGTTCTGTAGAATTGTAGAAATATGGTGTGTGTTTCAACATAGCTTTTTCCTGAAAATTGAAAGTAAAGATGGTGAAAGAGAGAGGTAAGCAAATATCATTAGAAATAAGCCTGCATGTTCAGTTCACAGTTAATGAGGCTGGAGTTATTTACCAGAGTTCACTACTCTTTCCAGGTTTCTGAAATGTGTAGTTGAAACTTCTTGACTTAAAAAGACAGTTGAAATTTAATGTCTTACAGGATTTCTGTTGTTTTAATAAAACTTTTGAAAAGGTTGTTGAAAAGCCAAGTTACACATCTTCTGAAACAATAGTTTATAGGATAAACTTTCAAAATTTATACATTCCAAAACAGTAACTATAATTGTGGTATGAGTCTCTATCTCACCTTAAAGAAGCTTACAAAAATTTAAATCCCATTTTCAAGCACCTTCAAGACATTCTGACATAATGTCTTTTTGTTGTCACTTTTGATACATGAGAATGAAAATTTGTCAAGTAAAAAAAAAAGTCATTGAATAACAGAGTGGTTTGGGTTGGAGGGGACCTTGAAGATCTTCTAGTCCCAACCCCCCTGCCGTGGGCAGGGACACTTTCCTCAGGTTCTCAGAGCCCCATCCAGTCTGGCCTTGAACATTTTCAGGGATAGAGGCTGGAAAGTAATGTCTATCTTCCTTCATTTAGTTTCAGGAACATTTTAAGTAACTCTGCACTTCAAAACTAATTCAGCACATTGAGATGTTTTTTCTCTTGCTTAACTGTTGGGAATTATGTTACCTAGACCATCTTATTTGATGGTTTTTTTTTTTGTATCGTGACATGCACATAACCTCCAAATTGCTCTACTGATTCCAAGTTGTACAAACTATTTTGATAAAGAATAAATATTTGCCCTGTGACTGGCATGGAAGCTGTTCTGAGTTTTAGTAGGCTTTACCCTGGAGTAACTGATACTTGGGCTTTTTATTTTGTTCAGCTTAAATCCCCTCACATTTTTAAGTAATGAATCCAACTACTTTGCCATGAATTGGGTTATTCTGCAGGCCATATATTTATTTGTTTTCCTATTAAGTTTATATTGGTGTTGCACCATATACATTAATGTAGGATGTTTTCAGTGGCATAAAGATCTGTTTCACTTCTTAAGATAATTGAAATTCTAACTGCCCTTTTTATCTCTGAAAATTTTTTCTTATACTCTCTTTTCAAGCCTGGCCTCCTGAATACTTTTCCATCCTTCTTCCAAGTGTAGCTAATGAAAATGTCATCTTTGTATATTTTATTTTGGTATATTGTAACTGGGTGCAGAATACTTATTTCCTTTTTCTTTTAACTGATGCAAGAGATTTCATATGCGTCCATTTCTTTATTTGGGGTTGTGGGGGCAGATGGATGAAGAAATGTTCTTTGACACAAGTAATTTTGGGCAAGTAAAGAGAGTCATTCCAGTAGCAGTTTCTTTTATACTTAAAGCTTTTAAACATTATCTGCTCCACATCTGTAAAAGCTTAATGCTTTCTCATGTTGGATTTTTTTCCAGGACCCCTACAAATCTTTTGGCCTGCCATCCATTGGTAAACTGTCTCAGTATCAGGAACCATTGCATGTGCCAAGTGTAAGTAACTGTTCTGGTTTTTGTAGGTGCTGAGTGTCTCTTATATAAAGACTATACATGCAGCTTTGTAAACCAAGCCTTTTTTCCAACTTTTTGCCAGAGTGGGGACAGGACATGGCAGTACTGATTTGTGCAGCCTGAAAACTGCTTAAATGTGAACAGTTCCAAACTGGGATAAAAATGTTCAGGTTGGGTATAACAGGAAACCAATACGTGTTGAAATAGTTTGTTCTGTAACTTTCAGCGTAAGTTTTTCAAACACAGCTTTAGTAAATTTCCTTGTGGTCATTAGAAATGACAGTGAACTGTTGAGTCAGCTCTTTAAGCGTAGAGAACTGGGGACACTAGTGAGAAATTGCCAGTGCTTTTTCTTTAGCTTTGTAGACTTTAAAGAAGAAGTTCTTGCAGTGGTTATTACGTGTTTCAGGATACAGCTTAACTGTATAGAATAGGTGTTTAATAAACAGTGTTTTCTGCTGGGTGTAAAGGGCAAATACACTGCCTTTCTATAAAATCAAGATAGTCTTAAATTTTAAGTGCACATATACATGAATGACACCGTGTCAGTGCAATGATGAGACTGTACTATCTGTGAATACAATTATTCAGTCTGATTGCTTGCATGGAAAATACTGAGAGATTACAGGAGGGATCTTAAATGTGGAGTTGTTACTGGATATATGATTTATTTTGCTTTTTAAATTGTTTTTGCCCGTGTACTTTCCAAAGGGACCTGACCCTTTCTGGTCTTTAAGGCTTCATGCTGTGTTCAAAGCCTGAAAGCAGAAAAAAATTGTGACGATCTAAAAGGCATTATGTGCTCTTAAAGAGGAGATGAGGGGAGAAGGGTATCACTAGATGTATCTAAACTTCTTTTTAATGAAACAAAGAGTGTATTTAATAAGAATTTATAATGAATACTCCAGTGGTTGTTAGAAGTTTTCACCATGTTGTAATAGCTAACACGATGTCAAATATTTTGCCCTTGCAAGTTTTTGCAATTTGCAATTTTCCAAACGTGAGACCTGTTGAAAGTACAAGTGATAATGGACAAACTATACCCCCTACAGTCTTTGTCCCACCAAATCTTTCTTCAATTAATGCTGCAGCAGGAGTTTTATGTAATAACATTTTCGCTTGTGAGCCATCCATACAAAGAAAAAACAATTAAAATGCCTTAAATGTTCTGCTTACTGCTGTTATTTGCTTGTGTGAATGTTGCATGTCAGCTAAATGGACCACGGAATAGATAAAGTGATTGGGTGTAGGAGAGTGCACACTAAGCTTTGTCTATCATTATTGCTGGGAGCAATCAAATTGATGCCAGCAGGACAGTAGACGCGTTGACAGCTGTAATTATGTATCTCCATGGTGATCACTTTTGGCCTGTCATGGAGGCCCATGAGTCCCCTCCCTTGCAAGCATTTAATCAGATTGGGCTGTCACTTGTCAGGTAGACGGGGTGGGCTGGGAGTTGTGCTTAGGGGGAGAGGTGAATTGAAAATGAAGGGTGGGAGATGCCTGATTGCTTCATGTAGTACGTCGTGGTACCAAAGAAAGAGATTTTAATTACACTGGAGGCTTCAGAGCAATGGTTTGAGGAGCTCATATGAGGTCTCTAGGCTTTCTCTTCCTGCTTAGTTCCACTGTCATATTAAAAAATAGAAAAAGTATTTTTATGTAGACACTCATGATTTGGTGTCTTAATACATATATTTCTGCTACCGTGAAATTAATTCCTCTCCTGAGAATGTCATGCTGCTAATAATAAAATTAATATGGCTAAAAAGGTACAGCGTTACAGGCCCGTTGTGCTGTGGTGTTTGTTTTCTGCATTTTAGGTTTTAGAATTGTCAACAATTAGACTTGAGAAAAATTAGCAGAGACTTGTAGCGTGTCACAGCAAGTTCAGCTTATGTGTATTACCAAATGTATTTGCAATTAATTTCTTCTGTGTCTTAAGTTAGCTCTGATTGCCTACCATGGCTGTGTCGGCTGCTCATGCTGGTGCAACTGGTGAGCATGGCTGTGAGAGCTTTTGCTTAGCCATAAAGAAGAATATGACGGCTGTTTTTGTGTCATGTAGTTAGTAATTTCCTTAGAACATGGTGCTCATAAGTACCAAATTTTTGTAGTCTTTGATAATGAAGCTTAAGACAGGTGACTACAAAACAGCCCCTTATGTGTAATAGTGAGCTTTGATGTTTGGTGCTTCTTCACAACATGTTCTGCTATATCTGGAGAGCTCTAGCATTGCTCTCTGTCAGTATGAGCAGCAGTCTGGTATTTTAATGACTCTTACCAGGAAAAGGAAAGTCTTAGACTCAGGTATAGCAAAGGATTGAGAAATACTAGAATCTGTTTGGGTTCCTAAGTGGAATTTGATGCATTAAGAGTTCATTGCAGGACTGAGACACAGATTGTGCTTCCTCCTACCCCCCACCAAATATTTTTCATTCATTTTGCTGTTGTCTTAATGTAATAACACAGGAGGATAGTACAACAGCAATCAAGTGTTAGGGTTGTAATATGAATGAGCACTAGGCTACAGCAGGGCCTTTAACACTGACTTTTCCTAAATATCTTAAATACTGAGTAAAAGAAAGGAAATATATTAAGCAGAAGTAAATGCTGGAGGTCTAATAAATATTGCTATTATTTATCAAGTTCAGCACATTATAGTGAGTATCTGTTGAATTAGGATTTCTTGTTCATCCAATATTCATTAAGTTCTGTCACACCATATAGTTAATAAAATCACCTACTGTTACCAGGCTCTGAAAATGTAAGCACCACAGGGAGAATTGAAGATAGTATAAATGTATTTTTTTTTTTGCCGTCATTTTTTCAGTCATCTTGAGTTTATTTTATGAAAATTAGTTTCCATAAAGGACTCAATTTTTTTTTAAGGAAGTTATGCAGTAGTTTAAGTAGTTTATATTCGCTGTAGCCCTTTCAAGATATTGTGGTTAGGGAAAAATGTGAATCTTGTAGTGGTCATGTATGTGTCATATATGAGCAGAAACATAGAGCCAGGCAGAGCATATAGTTGGTAGCCTCAGGAGTCTTAGTTAAATTTAGGGTCTGACTAATCTACTTATTGTGGGTCTGAATTATGCACCTTTTGTAGGTTTTTTCTTTGTTGAAAGATGACATACATATGTCAGTACTTACCTATGCATATGTAAAGCACCCCTGAACGCTTGTGTGCAGTCACTTTATAGGTGCTGCTTCAGAGACAAAAGTCACAGTACAGTTCAAGTATGTGTGGAGTATGTATGTTGTATCTTGTCTTATGTGTGTATTTATTGAGGATTACAAACAAATAATCATGGGCAGAGGATTTATCTGGAACTGAGTAGGTAAATTAAATCTTTCTGATTTAAATGTGAGAACATGTGCATTGACTTTTATACATAGGCAGCCATTCTGTGAGAAAGGATGGTTTAGCAGCTGGAAGAAAGGAAGTTGAGAAATACACTGCATGTTTTTTCTGTAATCATGACATGTCTGAACTACCTTCTCATCAGTAGCTAATGTTAAATGTACCTGATGTGAGTAGTGGGGAGCCCAGTTAAGCACAGATAAAGCACATTCAGATAAGATGCTATTAAAGTGATGCAGAAGCAATACTGCCTTTACATGTGAATAAGTATAGAAAAAATAATGTGTAAATATAAATATATGAATACAAATATGTGAATAAGTGAATTTCTTCCTTAAATAAATATAATGTCCTAAAAACTAGTCAGACAATATTTCTTACTGAAGAAAGTGAATACACCTGCTAGGGTATCTTTTTATGTCATTTGGATAATAAAGTCATCATCATGCCCTCATGTGGATTCTCTAGACAAGAGGTTCTACATGTGGTCCCTTGATAATTGCCTAAATTAAAATATTAAAGGCCTAACAGCCGTTGCATTGACCTTTTTCTGCCTTGCTGCAGACAGATGAGCTGCTGTTTATTACAAAGGTTCCTTCCCACAGGTGAAGATTTAAGTGAGATTCCAGGACCCTCTTTCCCACCCCCTTTACAATGTGGTATATCAGAGCCCTGCTGTTTCAACAGCTTTGATTAGAGCCCTCCATCCTTATGATCCCTGGAATGCATTTATCACTCGAGTTATTTTGATTAGTTTAAAAAAAATATTTCAGATTCCAGTACTCAAAACCAGCAATTTAATAAATATTTATTCCCCAGAAATTGCTCATTTGAAAAGTTTTATATGGCTAACCTCATTGTTACAGTGATGAAATCAAACTGAGAGATGAAAACAAGAATCAGCAATATACAAACTAACTTGTTGGCTGGTTAACAGCAATCAGCCTCTTCAAAAGAAATTTTTGAACTCGTGTTATTTTTTTTCATGAATATTGCAGAATCAGAGCTTTAATTGAGGCTGTGTCCTTACAAAGCAAAGCCATGGAAAAAGCTGTGTAAACATTAAAGCCTTGGGGGAAGAGCAGCAACAGAAAAAAAATGTTTAACAGTTGAGAGGGTGAGACAGAGAAGGAAAGTGTTACAGACATGAAAACCATAAGCTCAGTATTCCTATGGAGCTGATAAGCAGAGCTCCAAAGTTCCTGCTGAATACTCCCTACTTCTATTCCTACTGAAGCCCTTGGAAGGGCTGTAGCAGAACATGAGGGATGTGATTACATATAGATGCAGAGAGGGTGTGATTATAAGGGTCATCCCTCATGCCAGGTGTCAGTCAGAAAAATAATTACAACTGTATTTTATTACGGGGATTAAATCAGAATTGAATGTGTTTAGAGTTAAAGTGAGTGTAACACAGCTGAAATTCTCAGATCAGATTTACTGTGTTTACTGTGCATTCTAGAGAACAAAAGAGAATTTTGACCATGAACTCAAGATTGCAGTCAAGTTTCTCCTAAAGGAGAGACTAATTTGCAAGTGTTTTTGCTGGTGAAGAAAAAGGCTTCCCTTCCCTCTTCCCACATTCTCTGAAAACAAGTAATTATTCTAGTCTTTCCAGAGGGAAAAATGTTTGTGATAAGCTTTGTCAGGGTTATGGTTTAAGGCTGATGGGTAGATTTAATTCCCATGTTGAATTTTTTTTTCCAGTATATATAATAATATAATTATTTTTACTTCTTATTTTTGAAGGTACGTGTTGACAGTGGTATACAACAAGGAAGTGACATTAGCATTTATTATGATCCCATGATCTCCAAAGTGAGTTGATTATTATTTCTCAATATTCTAAAGGTATGAAGTACTAATTTTATACATAGGTCTTTTAAATGAGTGAGAGCATATTAAAGGATTGGTAAATCAGTATTTTAAAGGTGCCAGGCATAGCATGCCTTGAGGGAATATAAAAGAAGTGAAAGAAGATGTGGAATAGAGGAAATCTAGTGTCACTTCTAAATAAAATTATTTTTACCTTTTGACACTGTAATTATTTGTCTTGCAGTTTCTTATTTTTAAGAAGATTCTGATTATAACACCAGCCTTTATTGTGTGACTTAGAGACTGCCAATAGACTATAGTCTAGCCTGGATGTAAATGTCAATAATTCTGGCTTCCAAAAAGAAGCTTGAAAGAAATGCTTGATAGTGTCTCTTATATATCAGGATATTAATTTTATATCAGGATTTTAATTTTACCAATATATTAGGAATATATTGGTAAAATTAAAATATGACATGATAGAGTTCAGCTTGCAAAAAAATGGTATCTTAGGAGTTTGTTGGACATTAGGAATCTGGTAAGTCAGCATGGATATTGAACATCTCGTCTGATTTTCTGAGAGCTTGTTTAGATGCTTTAACTTCTATGAAGGATAAGTGATTGGCCTTCTTTCATTGAATGGGTTAAGAGATCTTAGCTTTTTCTTGGATGTTTCAGGGAGCCTTTGTAGCACAAGTACAGTAATGGTCAAGAAATGGTTTTATGACTGCACAAGTTCTGCATACCTATTTAATTTTTAGATGCTATTCAAATTCTAGAGACAAACATCTACTTTCTATGTAAATACCTTTTTTTTTTCTTTAGCTGATTACCTGTGGCTCTAATAGAGCCGAAGCACTGAAAAGAATGGAAGAGGCTTTGGACAACTACGTAATTCGAGGTAACTAGAGAAATTTGGATTCATAGTGTGATAGGCTGTCATCTATTTCAAGAGAACAGCTTGAAAATGTAGTAATTAGCAAATTGAGTAAAGTTCCCACTTCTTAAGTGCAAATTAAAACAGGAAAAGCTTGTGTTAATTAAGCTGAGAAGATATATCAACTCTAAAGAGACTTTTTTTTCTCCATTTTTCTCTTGAATATTGTAAGATAAGTATTTAAATAACTTTCTTAAAACTCTCACTGAATGGTGGCATGTAATTGATTTATTATGTTGTAGAGGGTGAAAAAAAGGCTGTTGCATTGTAAGGAATGTAAAGTAATTGTCATTTTTAGGAGTTTAATGCATTGATTGCAATTCAATATTATCACAATGCTGTAGTTGATTGTGTGTATATATATTTCTCTTATTTTCAAGGCCATTGTTTAGGTTTGGGCAGATACAGATGTAGGCTGTTGATCAGTATGTGTTTCAGCTCTTGCTCGCTGCTTGCATAGGAGAGATGCAGCCATTCTTCCCTGCTTTCCAGGTGGCAGGGGTAAATCAGCCCTGACCACTTTCACTTTCTGAGTTTTGGTGAGGGAAGTCATGTTTTGTGTGGGAGAAATCTTTAGGTCTTCCTCTATGTCTTACAGAAAATAGGAAGGACAGCTCAGGATAAGAGAGGTAAAAATTTCTGTGAAGTTACTATAAAACTTGGTTTGGCTTTAGTGGTGGGCTGCTGAATGGTACAGTTGCCCTGTCAAACTTGAAAGATCTGTCTATCTAGGGGAAAATGAACATCCCTCTACCACAGTGTAGTTAGATACGAGGTAGGACTAGCCACTGTAAATGAACTCTAACATAGATTTATTTATGTTGGTGCAACTTGAGCCGTTAAACTGTGGCAGTATGATGTGCTGATGTAAACCACTGCTGTATAACAGCGGAGTAAATTCATATGAGAGAGAAATTTATACTGCTGTAGTTAGACTGATGTGAGGTGGGATTTGTTGATGTAGTTTTTAATGGAGACAGGCTCTGGATTCACACTCTGTTGTATTGATAGCAAGTGATGCTAAAAGTATTTTAGTTATGAGAGTATTTCAAATGTGTGTGGAGCATTGTCTTTTATTATGTGCTATAATACGGGGTGGAAAGTGATCATTTGTGCTTAGGTGTTTTACACAGATGTACCTAATAACAGTTCCACAGATTATAAATACTTGTGAGAGATATGAGACCTTACACCTGAAAAGTACTAATTTGTATTCCTGAGGTTTTTACAGTCTTTTTATTAGTATGCATGTATCCATCATATCCAGTGTCTCTGTAGTATTTCTATCTGAGAAAGCTTTTAGTCTATTAAAAACATTTGAAGAGGTAATTAGTGAACTACAGGGGGAATTTTTTTCCTAAAGTACTGCAAACCACAAAATTTAATGTACTACAGGTTTCAAAAGTAGTGAAATTTTCAGAACACATTTTTAGTTGCAGTGGCCAGTGGTTTCTATTTCAAAACCACTATAATTTTTGTGTAGTTTTACACAGCTGGTAGTTTCTTCTCAGTGTTTATTTGAAATGGAACATTTGTGGATATTAAAGTATCTCTTGTCTTGCCTAGTGTGAATGATTCTTGGTAGCATAGTTAGTAGAAACTATCCCATCTGTAATGTTCTAAACTGCATTGACATGTGCAGAACTCCTTTTTCAGTTGGTTTTTTGTTTCGTTTTGTTTTGGTTTTTTTGTTTGTTTGGGTTTTTTTGTGGGTTCCCCCTCCCAAATGATGGTGTGTATTTTTGCTTTACAGTGTTGGATTTCTATGTAACAGAATATTAAACTATCTTGATCTTTTGTAAAGTGCCTGGCCTGAAGTCTTTTCCAACTTGAGTTTTTGTTAGTAGTAAAAGATACAGAGTAATTTTTTACCTAGTTTTGAAGTTACTTGGTTTTATGTTTGAATAATAAGCTTGTACATAACTATTTAGAGATTACCAGTTGTGCTGAATAGGATGCTCCAGATCCCTATTTTTCAACCCCTTGTCTCTCTGATTTCCTGGGAAGCAGCATTTTTGTTTGCATGGTGTTTTAGAGACACTGTGTTTTTCCCTATAAGTAATGAAGCGTCTCTTCTGAGTTACAGAGCATTTTAGATGAGCAGTACCAGCTGAAGTCAGTGTCAGTTGTAGTGATGATGTGCACTGTGAGAATTTTAAATTTAAAATCCCACTGTTTGCAATTTTGCGAAACAAAAATGCTTGTTCACTCACATAGGATGGGAATGGGATGTAGGGTGACTGGGTAGCAGGTCAAGGACCATCTAATACGTAGCTTAGGGACTGCTAATGGAGGATGGAGTCTTCCCCATCACTTCTGTGTCACCAGTTCAAAGCAGACAAAAGTTGGTAAGGAATTTTAGTCGCTACTGTTTTTATGGTTGCTTGGTGACCTGCATGAAATCAGTGGTTTTTATCCAGTTCCTAGAAGACAAATGTCTTCTTGGAGCAAATGCCACTATACAATGTCATTCATGGCAGTCCCGGCAGAGCAGCCAGGACTGAAGTAGCACAGTGACCCTTCAGGAGGTGACTCATCTAGGCTGGGTTGAGGCATGTTGGCAGTGTGAAGGGCAAGGACTTACTCTGCTGCTCCTTGTCTATTGGCTGTGTGAGAAAACATTCAGTTTCTACTGTTGTGGCTTTGGGATATTCACAAGTCACCCCATTCCTTTTTAGCTCTATTCCATTTACAGGGAACAAGTCCCCAGATAAGGCTTTATTGACTTGCTTTCTTCAGCTGGATACTACCTGGCCTTGAATTCATGGTCTAGCTGTCCTTCCCAGTTAAATCGGCCTGACAAGGTCATGAAGGAAATTAAAATAATTAAATTTTTAAAATAGCCTAATACTTGTAAAGAAAGTAGAGTTAAGCAAAATTTGAGTAAGTAATACCTTACGCAACCAAGGCTGCATCATATAGTGCCTGTAATAACAGTATCTTCATTAATAATCTTGAATAAAGCAAATTGGAGTATTTGCAACAATGCTGTGCTCTGAAAATGCCCACTGTGTTAATATTTTATTACAGTTTGGGCTGATGACAACTGTACACAGTGAAAAAGGAAATGCTACAGTCTGTTCATTGGTAGATGCTAAGAGTATGACTAACTTCAGATTGAGTCAAGATAGAGTCAATGTGATCCTGGGAATGTAATCTCCATCTTTTTTTCTTGTGTAATGTCTCCATTGTTATTAATGGGAGCAGATGAAAGTGTAGGATAGCAATTCTTTGAGTTGTGGATTAGATTAAATGATCTCTTGAGATTCTTTACAGTCTAAATTATTCTGACAGGAACAGACTCCTCCACTGAGAACTATTCTGAATTTCAAATCTCAGCTGAGACTCCAGAATGACAAAGGGTCTAATTAGATAACATTTTTATCAGTCTTGCAGTATAGTTCAGGGGTGATTAAAGTTAAGGGTCCAACCCAGATTTGTCTCAAGAAGAGACACTTCTTGTTTAGTGCAGTGGTTACTGGAGAATTTGGGAACGATGAAAAGCTCGATTCCAGTCAAGCAGAGAGGCACATTTGCTCGTTGGGATGAGGCATGATTTATTTCCTTTGAGCATGCACTGTTGTTGGAAGATCATCTGTCTCTCATGGTACTTTTTTCAGAAACTTTTTGTTTTTGTTCTGTTTTATTCTGGGGGAATTTAATTTGAATGACAGAAATAGGGTATTGAAAGAATGCCTTTCAGTCTGTCTCTTGTGTGTGTAAACATGTTGTGGTGTGCTTTCCTTCTCACTTTTTCTTAAGTTTTAATATGTTTTTATAATTTCTGGTGCTGGATGATCTGTTCATTTGAACACATATATAAATCTCAGAATGGAGTTATGGAAATTTTGTGTACAAAAGTTATTTTTATATTTTTAAATAAAAGATATGGTTATATTTATGCAGCAAGTAGAATACATTATCAATTCACTAGAGTTCTGATTGGACAGATAGCTCATATCCTTGAGTGCAGATTCCTGTAATCTTTCCTTTGACCTCTGTTTGCTTTTTATCTTCCCTGAGTATTCAAAAGTACAGCAATATCATGAAGTTTAAGTCTTTGTATAAAGTTAACACTTCTCTGTTGAGATCCTGCTTGCTCTGTGGAGAGAGGAATGTATTAGACGATTTTGGAGGAAGAAGAGTGGGAAAAGGAGCCTCTGAGGAAAAGGGTAAGCAGCAGATAGAGCAAGGAGGGGTAGAAATGAGGAGGAAATAAGGGAGCCACCAGCTAGGGTTGGGGGAATCTTCCAGCATGAGATGAAAGAGCATACAGAAAATAGAAAAGTGTTAAATGACTGCAGTGAATGTTTGAGGGGAAGAGAAATGTAGTAGTTAACTCTCTGAATGGAGACCTGCCAGAATAGTGGCAGCAGAAACTGCTGTCTTGAGATTTTGCAACTGTAAACACAATAATTGGGGGGGGAAAGGAGAGCTGTACTTAAGTGTTGTGAGAAGGCCTTGGCTTTCCAAGAATCACAGAATGAGTAAGATTGGAAGGAATCACAGTGGATCATGTGGTCCAACCTCTCTGTTCAAGCAAGGTCATCCTAGAGCACAAGGAAAAACATCCAACTTCAATTTTAGTATTTCATCATATATTTGAAATAAATGAATTTCAGGTACAAATTTTTTCACAGTAAACTTTAATTTCAATCTAAACATCATAAATTACTGAGTTATTTAGTTTTAAATTAAAAGATACTTCTCAATGGCAGTATACATGTAAGTTTTAGACTCTCCTGTATTCTGATCCCCTGCAAATACTCTCACTGATATTGTGAGCAAAACAACCTTTGTGTGTAAGAAGAGTATTTCCCTGCAAAAGCAGTGTGTGTCTGTTCTTAAATGAAATGAGCTTTTGGGTTTTTATGGTTGTGCTTTTAAAAAATGCTTCAACAAGTCATACAACTTTTGTATAGCAGAGGTAAGAGATGGGTAGTTCTACAAGTGTATTTGTGTTCTCACCCATTGCAGATTCCTAAGTGTATTGATGTGGAAAGCAAAACTGGATAAGGGAAGGAAACAAACCTAGTCCAAAATCACTAGAAGGGTCCATTTCAGAATGCTTAGTAGCATCAGCTTAGACATCAGATGCTGCTCCTATTCTTTCCTTTTCTTAATACAGTCACAATGGAGGGAGTGGGAATGCGAATTTATCAGTGAAATGTGGGATGTGGTTTAGGAGGGGTTACAGATTACCAGTGTCCTGTGGAGAAGAAAGAGAGAAGGGCAGCTGAAGGTACAGGCTGATCAGGTAAAGGAGGAAGGCAGTGTCACTGATGCAGAAGGGGATATTAAAATAAAATACCTTTATTTTTGCCAGATAAGTTTCTTGTTTGATTGATTTTTTTTTCTCTACCTTTTATTAAGGAGAAAGAACTTGGGTGGTGATAAACAAGAAATGTAATGTGTCCATTTGAGAAGGCATTGAAAAACAAGTGCTATTATTTCTCAAGATATGAAGTTGTCCTAATGTTGTGTTCCCCATCTTTAGGGTAAAAAGGTGTCTGAGGAGAGGATGATGGTAGAATGGCCTTTTTTTTTCTTTCACTTTTCTTGACAAAGCCTGCTTAGCTTCTACTTCCAATTATTCTACTGATTCAAACATTCATATGTGTTTGCTAACACCGTAATGGTCCTCTTACTAAGAAATTTAGAACCACATGCAATTACAAAATTTCAAGTTTGAACTTATGATTGTACAGTACGATATTACCATATATTATCTCCTTTTACTTCCTTCTTTCCCCCTTTATCCTAGTGTGTGAGTTCAGTGAGCTACAGACTTTTATATCTGAAAGAATTGTTTTTAATTGGAATACATGTTCAGCTCTGAGGGTCAGTGGTGTACTGATCCCATGTGAGAATTTTATGTGGATGTTTGTGTATTAAAATTAAAAGCTAAAAGCCCCCTTTATTCTTGCTTTTGGGATGGGATTTTGTATGCAGATAGCCAGCTCTGAAGTGAGTTGTAGCAAAACACAAGCTTTGAAAGACAGTTAAACAGTTGAATGTTGAGGGTTTTAGGGAATATTATGAAAACTTTTGGAATTACAAAGATGGAGGCTTGCTGGGTAGTAATCATGGACTTGAGAAGCTCATGTGTTGAAAGTGGTGTTTTCATTGTCTGTGCAAATCCGATAATGTTCTTGTTTTAAGTGAACACTAGCATAATCAGTGTTTCGTAATGCTCGGTGCAGAGCTTAGTTAATATTTTTTATATTTTGCTTAGAGAAATAGCTGAGATACCTCCTAAGCTTCATCACATTTATTCTTATTCAGCATTTAAATTGTCGGGTGATAGTTTAGCTTTGCTGGCTTCTTAAAAAGAGAAACCTCTAGTTCTGTACTCCACATGTTCGTTTTGCAGTCAGTAAGTGCGCAGATAAAGTTCTTTATGTTCCACTTAGCACCATTTGAAATTATCAGCAAGTTAAGTCTATTCTGTTGCTTATCTACAGAGGGGCATGTAGGACTCTAATTAAGTTTACATGGATAAATGCAGATTTGTGTTTGCAGGCATCAAGATGACAGAAGCTTAATACTGTAAAAAGACTAATCAACACTGAATATGTTTAGTGTCAGTAAATATTTATAGTGAAAACATTGCCTATGATTTTGTGCCTTGGCATTCCAAGTTCTGATTTTTAGTGGATAAAAATGTGGTGTGATAGCCTCTTCATAAACCTGTTGTAAAACTGTTGTCTGTAGAATGCATTTTATTGTTGTCTTTGGGTTTTCTTGTGAGGATGGGTTAGGAGTTAGGCTACAGTATGTAAGTTAATAAAAAGTCTGGTGTACTTAGCAGAGTTTTTACGGGAGAAAATGAAGAAGGGAAGGAGGAAAGATAGGCAGTATGAGGAGTAATTTCTTCTGATTATAATTTAATTTTTTTTAATGAGCGCATCTTCAAACAGGGGGTTGCTAATAACCTCTGGTGAACAGTGTGATTATTTAGTGTGTTCCTGTATTCATTAGGCAATAATGACAATTTAACTGGAAAATTAATAGAACCTCAGAAATATGTCTTCTATATAAAGCATATGAATATGTTGTTTTTAAAAATTTCATTAGCTCTCCATAGTTTAAATGATAGTCTGCTTTCTTTTACAAATATATTCTGGAAAATAGTGTGTAAAAATTGAAACCCGAGAAGCATATCTTAAATTGAGCTTCTGTTGATGTAATATTGTATGAATACTACAGCCATGTAAAATGAAAAAATAGAGGTACAAAGAACAGTGATTATTATATTTGATTATATTTTGATTTAGAGGAAAGAAGACTATAACTGTAACTACAGTTCTGCATCAGCCTTAACAGTGTAAAAATTGTGATGCTGAAGTGAAATTTTGCTTTCTGGAGGAGAAATAAATTGATATAGTTTAGGATTTTGCTTGTTTGTTGAAAATGTCATGGCTTGTCAGGCTAACAAATGTGATTTTCTTCCTGGCAGTCTGCAGATCTGGTCAAGAAAAAGAAAAATTTTCTGAAAACCACTGCAACATAAATACAATATACTTCAGTTTAGTGTCTAACTTTGCATGAAATAAGCACTGCCTGTTAGCCTCTGTTTGATCCTGTGAGAGTGTGAAGCTAATGTCTGGCCAGTGTTTTGGAAGCAGCAGGTAGTCAGGAGCAAGCTGCTCTAGGGGTCCATATTTCTGTAGCCTAGTAGTTACTCACACACAGATGGAGACCTTATGAACTTTGACAGAGGTCACACTAAATTGCAAATCTAAAACTTCTAGACTTCTGAAGGATTACACTGGTAATTTTTTTTTAAAGCCGTATGATTTGGTACATCACTAAAAGTATCAACTCAGTCTTGAGAAGCAGATCAACCATGCAATCATTGCTCACATAATGATCACAGGGACTAATAAAGATACCCTTCCATGATACTTTAATGGGAAACTTGTTTATTACATTTTGAATTCGTGTCTGTAAAATACATTTTATATTGCTTCCCAAACACCTAGGCTTGTCTGCTCTGTTGAACTTATTACAGGAATTTTGGAGCTTATAACGTTGCAGAAGCCTCATATTTTTCATATGCACATGTGGCAGAAATAATTAAGAATACTCATAGTATTTTTTTGATTTGAGGTCTTTTGGGGCAGTCAGTTGAGACACCAAGCTCTGTCATCTGTCATCAGCCATCAACTCACCAGGGATCTTATAGCACTTTAGAAAAGAAAAATGTGATATGATCTGGTTACACGTTGTAGCGTGTTTAAGTCCTGGATTCAAAGTTGGGCAGCACTGAAGAACTCCTCCTTGTCTTGATGCTGTAATAGATGAAGTCTCTGGGATATTTCAACTTACTATTCAGATTTGAAATTTTGGGGGAATTGGTAGCAGCCAGCCAAAGACAGACATTATTTGTTTCCAAGTTAGTCATTTAGTGAAAGATTTTTAATTCTTTTGTTTAGTGGAGGTGCAGTGTGACTTTCATTCAGTGTTTATGAAATTGGGGTCTGTGAATCATTATTTAGGTCACAGGCAGCAAGGATCTTCTTTTAACCAAATGGATAAATTTCTGTCATGTCATCATTGAGCTACTTGTGTCATTTGCTATTTAATGGCTCATGAATGAGTCTTTAAAGCTATGACTCCATGATTCAATGAGGCTGAATCTGACTCGGTGTGTTTAAAGTGATTTCAGTGATGGCCACACAGAGAGCTTGAAAATTCGCACCAGCAGCAGACTAGTAGGGGAAGAAACCTTTGAAAGTGTTTGAACTGGTCTGCATGTAAAATAACAAGGATGTTGTTCATGCTTCTAAACTGGAAGAACACAAAAGGAGTGTAAAAGAATCTCCTTGCCTCAGCAATTTGCATGCTCTGTAATGCTAGTGTCTTTGCTTTGGTGAGATCTCAACAAGGGAAAAAATCCAAATAACCTAATTTACAGCTGAAATACATGAGTTTGCAATGAATTATTTTTCAATATTATTTTAAAATAGAGCTATTAGAAAAAAAGCTCAAATAATTGCGTTGTGTCGTCTGTAATTGTGATCATATCATCACAATCATAATAACTTGTGAGCAAACATATGTAAAGTACAGAATTTTGTGCTTTGCAAGAGATGTGGATACACGGACATATTTTTTTCCCATAAACTGTTTTGTGGCGTGTTCAGCATTTTATACTTAACGGTGTGCAGATAAAGCCAAAGTTAATGTGATATGGTAAATGCAATGTGATTTAGAGTTACCTGTTCCTCTGACAGTGAAGAAAGAATGTGATTACTTTGTATTTCCAGAGGGATAACAATGTGCACAGCTGAGGTTGGATAACCTCTTTCCCATGGGAGCTCCTTATTTATCCATACCTGGAATAAATCAACACCTGTCATGGTCCTGAACTGCATGTCTATTCCAACTTTTCTGAAGAAATGTTAACGTTTATGAACCAGTGTTATTGTGTGTATAGTCATATTAAGATAGAATTCTAATGGCTTATCAGAATTTGCTTGATCTCCTTCTAAAATTGAGATGAGAATGGAGACAAAGATGGTGGTTTTCTGACCTGTAATCTTGAACTTTCCAGAAATTACCTGTATGCTATCTCAAAGAGAGAATACCTTCTTTTTGAAAACTGTTTGCAGTAAGAAGATAATTTAAATGATCTAGAGAGTTTTTTCTCAAGGATTTTTTTACACCACCTTTCCTCTCTCACCTCCTATAAGGACTTCCTTGTATTTAATATTTGAATGAAAGGACTTTTAATGACCATCATATTCAGTGCTAAACTGCAAGTACTTCTGGAAAAGTGCAGTTTAGCGTGAGCATTAAGTCACCAAATTAGTTACGCAGAAATTATTCAATTAAAAATAAAATCATTTAGGAGATGGAGGAGACAGGCTGGGAAGTGGAATGAGAAAGAGATGAAGAAATGCAGAATATGTAAAGTTGCATAACAGTCAAAGAAATTAAAGGATAAAGGTGTCTCTCAAGCTTCTGTGATAAGTAATTTTAAAATTAGGTAAGTATTTTTTTGTGGGCTATATGCCTAACAGAGTCATAGAGTGGTGCTAAAGGGGAATTGAGGTATTCAATACAAGAATTGACCAGGCAAGGTTGGATAAAATATATGTGGAGGAAGTCATACATTTCTTTGTTTTCTAAGTTATACAGGAGTCTCTTATGCATTACAAATGATAAAAATGTTGTAAAATGGTATGTTAAGTGGTAAAAATTTTTACTGTATTTCATTACTGTGATTGGGGTGTAACATGGTGCATATCTTCCATTCAGGGTTCAGTGGAATTGAGCTAATATTTACTGTCATGACTAATTTGTCATTTCAAAGGAGATGGCTTTGGTCTTGCCTATGTCTGCTGAACCAAAAGTCTCTTCGTTGTGCTTGCTGTCCTTCACTCAACTATGTGTTTGAATTAGCCTTGATGAGGTGAAAATTTCTCTTGTTTACTTTATAATTAAACTGAGTGTTTAAAAGGGTTTTGAGGCAGGAGTGAAACAAAACTGGTAAATCTGCATTGATTACATCAGTACTATGATATATAAGTTGTGAACAAATATTTATTCCAGAAAGATAGGAGGTCATATTTTTATAAGTCCTTTCCTACTATAATTTGAGATTAATATTGTGATTTCATATTGATTTTTTTTTGTTGTTTTCAGGTGTGGCTCACAATATTTCTTTACTGCGAGAAGTGATTGTCCATCCACGCTTTGTTCAAGGAGACATCAGCACTAAATTCCTTCCTGAAGTCTATCCTGAGGGTTTTAAAGGTTTGTTCCATTTGGAAATGTTTCTCTTCTTGAACGGCATTGTTTTGATTATTGCTCCTTTATATTTTAAGACTGATATGTTCCCCATGCTTTGCTTTTTCTTCAAATATATCTGTGCATACACAAAATTAGAGTTTTTAAATAATGCATAAAGGTGAAATAGTTAATTTCTTATTTTCGATAAGACAAAAGATATACTTTTAGTATAAAATAGTAAATTAAATACACCCAAAGTCAAGAAAAAACATTTATAGGTGATATGAAATATGTAAAATAAACATCAATTTCATTATGCTATGCTATCATGCGTTAATACAGACAGTACCTCTACTGTTAACTATAGTCAGATAAGATTTCTTTTTACTCAACGCTGTTGCTTCTTCAGTAAATTGTCGTAGCACCTTTAGAATAGCCTTTTGGCATCCATTGTTTTCACTGTCGCCTTCTCTGGAGGATGTGTCATTTTACCAGAGTATTTCTTAATACTCATTATACACAGTAATGGGCATCGTTTTGAAATTGTTAACTCATGCACTAGGTTAACATAAACACAAATGCAGTTATTTCTTTACAGTATCTCAAACTACTCAATTTCAACAATGTTTACCAACGGTTGCTAGAAAAATGTAAGCAAACAAATAGATTGGTTTTCTTTCACACAGAGCAGGTTTTAAAAGGTTGTCTTCTCTCTTAGCCAATCTGCTATAGATGCTTTCTTGACCTTTGCGGTCGGAGACTCGGCTCTTCCATACAGGTCTCTCACCTCAGCTGGCATTCATCAGGAAGAACATCTTTCTTATGAAAAAAAAGGCAGTATTTATAGTCCATCATTCACGGGTCCTTTATGAATCCCATGGAGATTCCTTTTCCCCTATTCATCATTAATCCAATGTGTCAGAATCCTCATCCTACCTTGGAGGCAGCACTGCCAGATTGGCAGTCACTGGACATGACTGGCACCTTGCCAAATTCTAGTCTCATTAAGGAGAAGAACAGATTTTTCTTACCTCAGGACTCAGTGTGTGAGTGTGTGGATGACTATTCTTTGCACCAGAACTACTTGATATCGTGATGTAATTGACAACTCTGTGTGTGATACAGTCCTACATGTGGGATTAATGCATCCTGCTTGTTCCTGGCTCCTGCCTGAGACCACAGGAGCAGGTGTTAGTCACCTTGAGTGGCAGTGGGCTTGTGATGCTTCAAGCTGAAAAGTTCCTCTGTTGTTTTTGCTCGGGGGTACTTAGCTAATGTTTGGGGAACTCATCTGGCTTTCATCCAGCAGAGATTCCAGGGTACTCTGATTATCTGCTCTTGAAGGTTTGGTCCTGCTGTAGCTGGTCTCTCTCCCTTCCTTGACACTTGAAAACAGAATCTCATGCCTTGTCTCACTGATGTTTCTGGGACTATTTAGTCATTTTTCTGAGTAGATCCAGATCTCTAAAGCACCATGAAACCTGCATTTTTTTTTTACTATTGCTGCTTTTGTTGGGGTAGTTTTTTAGTAAGTTCATTGGTTGACTTAGCTCGTGAAGGAATCTGGTGAACTTCAGTAGATGTGCAAAGTGAGTGGTAGACTGGGAATGGGGAGAGGGGAATGGAGGAAAAAGGCAGGGAGGCAAGATGTTAAGAGTCCCCATACCCTGTTGTGAGAAGGCAGCCTCACCTGGCACATAACTGGGGTCAATAAAAATATAAACCAAACAGCAGAATTGTGTTAACAGATTCTTAAGGATATGCTTTTGCTCTGGACACCAGAAGACACAAGAACAGATATTGTGATGCTTCATAATTGAAACTAGTGATTGGCACATGTGAAATTCCTAGACTTTGTTCCTGCTGTATGAAAAGTCTTGCTCATCTCCTTCCACATGTCAAACACAAGCACACATTAGCCTTCTTAATTATAAATAATGAAACATATTATGGCATTGTACTTCAAGAATAGTTACTCATGAATAATGATTAGAAGCTCGCCAAAGAAACTGAGAGCCTTTTTAATGATGTAGTTTGCACTGGATCAAATCCTTCATGCTTAAAAAACAAGTTGATGACTTGAATTTGAGGATGTTTTTTTAAGTACCCATTGAAAAATACTTCTACAAATCCAAGGACTCAAATGGGAACTGTTGAAGTCAAGCAAGGATGGTGGGCAGGTGACAGGTAGAAGCTCAGCGAGAGAAACTAAGACAAAAATTAACTTGTGTGTAATATTTTTATTCACTTTAACTTTTTAATATAAATATCCAGGGTAAACTTTGCTAGGAGGATTTGAAAATTAAGTAGCTTCATATATCTTTCCACTGCTAATAGAAGATGAATAACTGTAAAAAAAGAGCTGTGACAATCTGAAAAATTAGAGCAATGTATAACCAACATAGATCTGGAAATATATTAAAAAATGTGCTGTTGTTAACAGTATGAATTCATACCTGAAGTGTTTTAAATTTGGAAAACTTAAGAAATAGAAAATTTCAATAGAGATGTGTGTAATATTAATGCTCAAGCACAATCCAGTGTGTTTCTTTTGTAACGTGCACAATTGACACTACAATTGTAGTGATCTACATTGATGATAAGTAATGAATCTCAGCTGTGTGCTCTCTGGTGTCTGCATGAAGTACTGGCCCATTTCATATGTGCATTTTTCTTCAAGTATAAGTATTGAGTCTTAAGAGTAAAGTAAGAGATGCTTTGTCTTACAGTCTCATTTTTGAGTTCTATTATAATCCTTTGTTAGAAGATCTTTACTAATCAATTATTAGCTATATCCTGGCTACTTTTCCATTAGCCTATGTGATGCTCTCTTCAAATTACTTATAAAATGGGCATGTTTAGCAATTTTCGTGATTTAACTCTTTCTTCCCATCTTTAAGTAAACATTCACTACCAGAATAAGCTTGTTTATTGCAAGTTATTTTAAAATAATAGCTGTGCTGAAAGTAACATTGTGCAGTGTTTCATTAGTGTGAGAAAGCAGCTGCTATCATGCCCTTTTTTTCCATGTGATGGATGGCTGGCTGGAACGGTGGCTGATAGGTGAGCTGGAGTGGGTTGTTGCTCTGAGCACCCATGCATGTTTTGGGAGACGTGGATCTGAGGGTGGGTGCAGGAACACTAATTAGGTCACGTGGCACAAGTACACCTTGTCTTAGAGTGGCCTCCAAGCACTTTGCTTACAGAATAAAAATGTCTGCCGAGCATGCAGGAGTCAGAGGCACTGTTCTTCTACAGCTTCCAAACAACCTGGGAAGTTTCTGTACTTTATAGACTGCATGATGAGAAGGAAATTTACTGTGTATTATCCCTTTTTTATAGGCACAGAAAGTGTATCTATTTTCACAAAGATCCAAGAGGAGTCTTGAACAAAAGACAAATTAAAGGATCTTTACGTTAGTACTCTGTTCATGGGATTAGCCATTGTGATTCAGTCTGTTTCACAGTTTATATTTTTGTAGTTTTCTTTTTAAGTATTGAGATTTTCTTTTTCTTGATGTTCCACTCTTCCTGGTTATTAAAGGATCTCTGAAATCAGTGACTCTCTTTGGAAGACTCATCCTGTGCCAATGAAAGATGGGGCATTTTCCAAGAGATTATCACAGAAGTCACCCAAAATACATGAGGAAAAAAATGAAAAAGAATCATTTACTTTTCCTCTTCTAGTATGTTTACATCATTTGGCTGGAGAGGAAGAACAGAAATTCTGATGGACAATCCTTTATATTTCTAATATGGAAAGGAATAAAGAGGAAGCACTTCTCTTCACCAGAGACTGTGTATGAGGTGAAGACTTTTAGATATGTTGTGTTTATCATAATTATGTGGGTTGGATGAAATGATTACTCCGCTTAATATTTATTAAACTATGTCTGGAATACGGTGTCCAGTTTTAACCCCCTCATGCATGTAAGAAGGATGGAACTGAACTTGAGTAAGTCTAGTGAAGAGCCAAAAAGGTTGTGCTGGGGTTGGAACAGATGACCTGTAGGGAGAAGCTGGGAGAACCAGTCTTGTTTTGCCTAGAAGCAAGAAAGCTTAGGGTGGACCTAAGGATAGCCTTCTAGGACCTCAGGGCGGTTCCCAGGAATATAAAGCCAGGCTCTTCAATGAATTGCACAGCAGCACAGCAAGAGTCAGGGGTCATAAATTGGAGATTTTGAAGGTCTCACTGCACAAACCTTCAGGCAGTCTATTCTGAATTTGATGTTGAGATTGCTTGGTGGGGAGAGGGGACGCACTGAATAAACTAAGGGCCTTTCAAGGTCCCTTCAGCCTCTGTCATTCCATAATTCTGAGTGAGAGTGCTTTTTAAGGTGAATTGGGACTGCAGATACGACTTCTAAGTTTAAGTCTGGAGGTTTTCGCTATTAGGTGGAGAAGGGAATGCAACTTCCCCTGTCTGTCACTGTTAGAAGATGGAAGATGCTTGCTGCTAATTCCATTAATTTTCTCTGCATTGGAGTCTAATATTAGTTTTAGCTTTATGAAGCTACTGGATTATAAAGGTTGATTTAACAGTTTACTTTCTTCGTTCTGGCAGGTGGGTCAAAAAAACCCACTTCTTGGTCTGTCACTATTTCCTTTATAATTCAAAATAGTAGAGGCTTCCTTTCTGTATACTGTAGCATCCATCTTAGAAGTGGCCATGTGTTCTCTGAGACAGACTTCTTCACTACTCTGAATGGTTTGAGATTGCTTATGCAATGTTTGCATGTCTTTTACCATGACTGTTTGGGTGGAACAAAGCTGTGCTCGACTTCACAAGAAATTAAACCCTTATTAACATTCAACTGTGTTTTCTCCTCAGCCTACTTGGTATATGTGCTAGCTGTAATGGTTAACTTCAAAATCGATCAGGAAAAACTTAAGCTGAAACAGAACCTAGGAATGTTATAAACATTGCCTACATTGGTGTTGATCTGAATTATGCATTGCACCTTTTATCTTGCCTATTATGCTTTTAATTTTTATTCTTCCTAACCAGAAACCAGTCACTCTTCAAGTATTAAGTAACCGACTGGAGCACATAACCAGGGCTTGTTTGTTTTGTTTTTTCACTGTAATTGATAGTAGGAAACACGTTTCTAGGACAAAATGCAAATGAGACTGTTATGGGAAAAATGACCTTTTATGTAATTTAATTTGAAGTTGGTTATGTAAAGTAATTGCATGAACCTTTTTGACTCAGCTTGGGGGATACTGGGATAATATTGATTTAAGCAATCATAACATCAGGGAAATGAGAGAGAAATACTTTTTTTCTTGTCTTCCTTCCGATCAGGGTTCTGCAATTTAGTAGTAATAGATGTGTGCAGTCTAGTCTTAAATAATATGAACAACGCTGCTTCCGCTGCTTTAGTTGGGGCTTAATTTTATAACCATTCTTCCTATTTTGCATTCACCTTATGTAATTCAGCTGATAATTCAGTGATAATGCAGAATTGTATCCCAGGCTAAACAGAGATTTGGGAGCTGCCAGTTCCATGTTTTATTGTGGAGGTGAAATTTCTGTGTAAGCCAGGACTCTGCAGTGTTGAGAGCAGGGAAGAGGAATGGTATAACTTTCTATACTGGAAGGTAGGGGATCTTTGCTACTTACTCATTTCACTCCCTTTCAAGGAAGCACTTGGACATCTGCTCCAGAGGTAGCTTTGTTACTCTTCGGATCAATCTGTATGGTGAATGTGAAGGGCTGTGTTGTTACATCTTTAGTGATGGTGAATATTAACTCACTCCTCAAGACATCCCACTGAAATCCTGAGGAGTAGCTTCTGAAGGGAAATAATACTTGATGGGAAAGAAGGGTATTACTATCTAGAACATCAGTGTATTTCCTAATATAGTAATATAATTGTAAATTTGACTTCAAAACTGTTTAGAATTCAGCTGAGCGTAGCAGCAGAGCAAAAGCAGACAGCAAGGGAAGTGCTGCTGGAGTTCAGAGAACTAAGGCAGTATTGGCAGGTCTGTCCTGTGTAATAAAGGTAAATTCGCATCCTTAGGAAGCAGCCTTTAATCAAACTTCTGAGGTATGCCTCCAAAATTATGCTAAGGACATTCTGTGGTAGGGTTGTATGTTTATTGCCAGACACCAAAACCTAATTTTGGTATGTTCCTGTTAACAGTTTCTATTATGTCCCAGAAGTCCTGCATTGGATACTACAGTCATAACTGGTTTTCTGCTTGCCACACCTATGACACAACTGGTGTAAATAGCGACAAATGCATAAGTATTTTTTTCATGTTGGCAGAAGCGAGTGTGACTCTTGATCAGTTGTTAACTTGTTTCAACTTATTGACCTTTGTTTGCTGTTTGGAGTTTGATTTTTATTGAAGATACAGGAAGAAAATAGTTTTTGTGGCACCGCAAGTGCAAAAGCAGTTATTTCATCCAAGATGGAGGTCATGCAATAAAACCTTTGAAATGGGATCTTTCTGGTTTTGCCTTGCTCCTTTATTTGAGTTGGTTCTAGCAGTGTGTGTTGGAGCAAGTGGGAACATGCAGTTTTGGTCACACGGTCTTCTCATGAGTCTTGGGCAGGGAGACTGAAGGGCAAAGGCTTTAGGGCAGGTTCCTTATGTGCCTTTAGCTGGGGCATGTAAACAAGTCATCAGTTTTAGATTCTGTGTTTTGAAAAAGTGATCTCAGAGTTTCTTCCCTGTGTGTAAACAATGGGAAAATTGGCACATGTCAGGTCCAGATAATTGATGTTATTGCAATGTATAATTACATTTATAGCATTTATATACACATATATGTGTGTGTATATGTACAAATAGTACAAAAGTTCAGTGTTTTTTTAAATTTTGCCTCACAATCAGTTTTTCTGGTAACTGGCAAAGAAAGGTTGAGTTTGTTTCTGAAGCCAGGTTCTCAACCTTTCAGCATTTGTATTTCTGCATGTGTTTGTTGAAGTGAAGACAGTTTCCATTTCAAGGCAGATAAAAAAAATAAACACTGAGCAAAGGAACTTGCAGTAATATTGAGCCAGAATATGTTAATGTGGACTAAATTAAAAAGAGATTGATGCAGATTTTCTGAGTTTTGTTATTTTTAAATTTACATTTTTTGGCCTCTGACAACTTTATTGTACTGTTAGCTGGACATAAATGAATGTATTCCCATCACTGTGGCATGATTGCACTTTTGATGTGGGCTCTAACTAGCCCCCTTTACCTAACCCTGTTTAATATGCCCAGTGGAATGATGGGTTCTGTGCAGAAGACATCCTGTTTTGAAATCGTGACTTTGTTGCTGTAGAGTCTGCTCCAGTCCTTTACAGCAGTCTCCATTCTGGATTTTCTTCAGGATCTCATTTGTCTTATTTTATTCTGCTGATAGAAGTTGTCACTGGCTAGTAATCAGTACTGGGGAATGTGAATTTACATGACACAACAGTAAGTGATGGGAGGGTGGAGATACAGAAGGGATCTGTGTAGCTGTTTGTCTGCTGCAGGACTGGAAGCAAATGTGTCCCCCTGGGCAGAGTTCCTCTGGGAGATAGAGCCTTCTGAAGCTCTTCCCCCATCCTTTCATGTGAAATCTGTACTTACTCTGGATGATGGCATTTGCTGTGATATGTACACATAAAGCACTTTTTGAGAGCTGTGTTGTAACTGAGTTGAGCAAAGTCTTTCAATTCTCAACCTTTATCTTTTGTTAACTTTATTGTGTAATCCTCCTCTCTTCCTTTGTGAAACGCTCTTGCTTTCACTTGTGCAAAGTCTTTCTCAAGGATAAAGTTTGCCTCTTTTCATGACAATTCAGCTTTGCAGTTCTTGTCCTGTTCTATGTCAGTTTTAACTTCCTGCCTTGTGGACTGAGTACTTTGTCTTTTTATTCTCTGTCTCAGAATCAGAGTGGCTTGGGCTTCAAGGGACCTTAAAAATCACCTGGTTTCAACCCCCACTGCCATGGGCAGGGATACCTTCCACTAGACCAGATTGCTCAGCACTCCCTTCCTAATGGCTAATCTAAACTCTTTTAGTTTGAACCTATTACCCCTTGTCCTTTAACTACGTGCTCTTGTAAATATTCTCCATCTTTCTGGCAGGCACCTTTCAGGGACTGGGCAGCTGCAGTTAGGTCACCCTGAAGCCTTCTCTTTTCCAGGCTGAACAATCCCATTTCCCTTAGCCTTTTGTTGTAGGAGAGGTGCTCCATTTCTCTACTCATCTTGGTGGCCCTTCTCTGGAATCTTGCATCATTCTTGGCCACCTATTTACAATCTTTTCATACCAAATCTGTGTTGTGTGATTTCTGACCTAAAGATGGGGAGGGCAGAGTTCTGTCATTGCACTCTTTTAGCCTGTTGATGGACAATTGAATCTCTATTTACCCTTCACTCTCTGGAAGGAGACCAGACTGGGAGAAAACCTGCTACATATCACCCCAGTTGTATCTTTTTGCCAAATATTTATTAGGTTGCCTGCCTTCAGATTATAGACTGCTTTGAGCCACTTTCTGCTTCTGATGTGTCAAACATGACATTGACTCCATTGGTTGTGAACTAGTGATTATACAAATAACACTAAATGACTCAGGGCTTATGAGTAGCCTTATCCCCATTTATTTTTTGGGTTTATACTGTTGTGCTGTCCCTTTTGTTTGAAAGATCTGTAGCCTTTGCCTCAGATAAAGTACTGAGAGTGTTCTGTATTTTGAGTAAGTTCTAATGTACAGATGGATTCCTTACCAGCATGAGGCACAATATGTCAACTAGTGACATTTCAGTAACGAAAACAAGATGCTGCAGAATCATTCAGTTTCTTTTCTTTCAGTTGTCAAATGGTTTTTAACAGAGATACCAGTGTTAGCAGTTGGGCTGATTTGTATGAAAACATGCAATTTAAACTCTGAAACTCAGAGCGTCTGCTATGCTATGCCTCATCTTAATTTAGAGGAAAAAAAAAGAAGTAGCTTTCATGTGTAAGGACAGGGCAGTGTCTTTACTGGTAGCTGTTACTTTTTGTGTCTGTGTTCATCTGTGGTGGCTAATTTTTTTTTTTTTAAACTTCTTTCTGAAAACTAGGACACAAGTTGACAGATCTTGAAAGAAGACAACTACTGGCAACAGCAGCGTCTTTGTATGTGGCTGAACAACTGAGATCACAGCGATTTCTAGGGACTCCAAGGTAAGCTCATTTCTAGGAACTCAGATGTGCTGATGCATTTCGTTAATGGCATCTTCTCATGCACAAGAATAACTGGTGAGCAACTGCATGGTTTCTTAATATAGTCTGTTTTTTCTAAATTCAAATGAGCTGTGGCTTACATTTCCCTATTTGTACAAGTCATACATGATTATTTTTATTCTAAGTATTAGCAAACTAATAGGCACCAAAATGTGTTACAAGCCAGTACAGTAATTAATGCACATCAGGAGTTTCATTAATGCAAAATGTTGCTGCATTAGTAACTAACCACAAATTGAGCATCACAAATTTCCCATGTGCCCATTTGAAGCAATCTAAGCGCTTTGGCATAATATGAATATTCAGCTACAGAGCTTTAAAATATTGTAGATTTGTGAGTAATTTTCTACCTTGATGAAGAACCTTAATAGTTTAGAGTCTTAATTCTGAAAACACTTTCAGAGTGCAAAGGTGGAAGGTAATTGGTGGAATAGTCAACACCTTGCTTTAAGTGTGGTTTTTTGGTGCTTTTATTCCCCCACTTCCCCCTTTTTTTTGAATCCCAGCTGCTAGTAACCTAGGCAGTACTGTTAATTGATCGGCCATTGCAGTAGCCCATGTCAAAATGCTAATTCACTTTTTTGACCTTTTTGAGCAGTATGCTTTTTTTCCTGTAGGATGTATAGCTTTTCTTGTCCTCTGGCAAGTGGAGTGTCTTTACTGTCAGTGCCTTGAGACCTTCTGTTAGAATTAACTGAATTTATGGAGCTTGTTCGTGTAGTTGGCGTTAGCAACAGTTGTATACAGAGAATCCTGACTTCAGCATAACTCTTCTTGCCTCATGTTTTGTAATGTAGTTGCATATATGCTTGTGTGTGAGGGAAGTCATAGTGCAGGGTAGACATTATTCTCATTCCATGCCAGTGGTTTGACAGTGTATTCTATTACTGATTTTACAGTGGTCAGGAATAAATCAAATGTGGTTTCAAGAAGTCTTCATTTTTATTTGTACCCACAAAGATAATTAGTGCCATATGCTATTAAAACAAAAACAAAAAGAAAAAGAAGGAGACACTTAGGGCAAGCATAACAGCTTTGTAATGTATAGCATATGCAGGGCTGGGTCATTGCTTGCCTTATGCATCTATAAGGGAAAGTAAAGCACCTTTTTATTTCCTTCCACAAATTACATCCTCCAGAGTGAATGGCATAAGGATAAGAACAGACACTCAAAGGCCACTGTTACCTAAAAAAAGATGAATTGGGGAAAATGAGGAGAAGCCTTGACTGTAGTTTTTACTGGCCAGCATAGGAAGTTAAGTTGTCTGGTACCGCTACAGGGAGAAGCAATGGATTACTTTGTACTTAGAATAAGGATAAGAATTGTTAATTTAAGCAGTGATGATCAAACTGGTATTGCATTCCCTGCACTGATTTGTGATTTTTTTTTTTCTCTTCCCTATAAAATGCTCTAACTAGCTAAAAAGAAAAGAAAGGGAACACTTTTCAGTACAGTGCACTTTCTCTTGCCATGATGGGGTGTACTTATGAATCCTTCAGAAGTCAAGCCTTAGAATTTTCTCCAAATGATGGCTGAGTGTGGTTCTTATTGAATGTGTCATGGTTTCAATACATACATACTGTTAGATCTACTTGCTTTAATGATAGCAAAACTGCCTATTTGAGGCCAAGTAAGGATAAGCTAATGCAAAAATGCTTACTGATGAGTAACTTCTGAAGAAACTAAACCTGATAATGATATCCTTTCCCCATAATCATACAGCTTGTTCTAAGGAAAAGGGAAAGAAGCACAAGCAGAATGAGGTTGAAGGACTGTGCAGTGTCTTGTGTAGCGTTCTCCATTCCTTAGAGCAGTTAGTGGACTCCCTCTAGAGGGGACTGAACACTGTGGAGCATATGAGTTACTATAGTCCCATAAGGATTCTTTACCATGTCCTTAACTTACCCAAACTGCATCTGACTTGTTTTTGAAGGTGTTCCGTATCCTTCCATATTGGTATTTTTTAATGAGCAGGGTTCTGGCCAGAGAAAAAGAACAGCTTTATTCATAATACTGCACTCTGCTTGAATAATGCCTGTAAACAAAAAGTTCAGAGTAGGAACCTGTGCTACAACAAATTAAAGAGGCCAGTTGTAATCTTGGATGCAGTCTTCACTATGGTAGAATCGGGCATTTGGAGTCTGGTGTGAGTTTTAAATCTGTGTTGGAGGATGTGAGCAGACTAGACAGACTGCATGCTCCAAAGTCGATCTGTAATGTTCTCCTAATGGGTTGGACAAATACATTGATAAGTTGATCATCACCTACAGAATTTCAGCTCTCTGGCACTATCTATGTTGGCAGCATTTTTTTTTATCTGTACTGAAAGCAATTGAGCAATTCTTGTGCGAAAAACTACTAAAAAGTAGTATTTTGAAATAACACATTATTTCTTCTAAACTTGTCACAGCTGTCAAACCAACAGTTTTCTGCTAAACTTGAGTTATATGCTTGTCTTTGCCGTTAATTTGTTTTCTTTTCCCTTTTGGGAGCCATATTAATAGTATGCATTCTTTTCACGACTGCAGGGGTATTTTGTGTTCCCTTTTTTCATTGTGATTTATTCAGCCCATGATCAGGATTGTTATTCTGGTCAGACAGACAGAAAGTACCATGCTTGGAGCTCTTCACAGAACCTCCAGCTTTCACTGTCAGGGTTACTGGGACTGTAACCCTGAAGTGCAGCTGAGCAGATTAAGGAATCTTGTTGCAGGCTGCTCCTCCCTTTCTCTCTGTCTTTCCTTCTCCCTGGGTATGCAGGTGTGATTTTGTGTGTAGTTGCGTTCCACTCTGGTTCTGCAAAAATGACCTATGTTAGCATAGAAACTATTTAATAGTAGTTTATTTTGGATCATTCTGTCAGAAGCAGGTTGCTTCTGGCAAGTGAAATCATTCTGGAAGAGCTACAAGAGTTGGAATGTGTAGCAAGGAGGATCTGAGCTCATAAAAGGGATTCAGAGGTGGGCTTTAGCTCTGTGCCACAGGTCAAACTAGTAGCAGCCTCGAGAGGGGGATTTCTCTACAACTGATGATATTTTCTGGGGTGTGACTGGAAAATTTGACAGTCCCCTGAGTGACTGAATAATCAACTGTAAGGTTCTTGCTAGAACATATTCTGATGACCAGCAAGCTGTTTCCACCTTTGGCACCCAACTTCCTTCAGCGAGTTCCAGCCAACCTGACCTCTGTAGTGGCAGTCATCATTGCAGTAGGTTGTCTGGTGTTGAGGTTAATGCAGGCCACAAGCCCAAGGTTGGTTTGCCTTTCCTGTATTTGAATAAATGGTGTTATGATTTGGGTGGGTCACCTACAGGTGAGTTTCCACTGTCTGTATTGTTATATAGTGTCCCCGGCCTCATCAACAGTCTTCTACAACTAACTTGCCAGGTTTTAGCTAGAACATCTGTTGGAGATCCATGCATGCTCAGTTACAGGAATACAGGCATTTACTTTTGTGATGCAATCAAGTATTTAGAGCATTTTCTATGTGTGTGTGTGTTTTTATTATTTTTAATTTAACTGTATTTTATTTAACCCATTTTCTTGGGAAAATTTGGATGTGGGATGGTTTGTTTTTTTGGGATTTTTCCTGATTGGGTTTTTTTTTCAAGTATTTTTGAAAGGTGATTTGCTAATGAAAGTGTTTGGTATTTTGTGAGCCGCATATTAATTGAATATTAATATGAATATTTGACTGCGATATCCAGATAATAGGGGCACATATTTCCTACAGGAAAGAGACATGGATGATTAATGATTGTTTCATTGTTCAGCTTTTACTTATTTTACCTAGGACTTTTCCTACTTACTCCACAGTCAACTTTATTGTGAGACTGGTGCCACCCACGGCTGCTGAACAGATTTACAGCATCTAGTAAAACCCCAAGGTCTTCTAGACAGAACTTGATCTTGTTTCAAGTGGAAACATATTTTGGCTGAAGTGAATCCAGCTTATTTTATGTCTGTTTGATGTAGTTAGCCTTTGAGACCAGAAATGATGTTGTACAGTTGAATCTTCACATTTTGGCTTCAGACTTGTTTTCGTTAGTGGGTTGGGAGGGGAATAGGAGAGTGTCTCTCCAGGTGTGGCTACATCACGCTATCTCATGGGTCTACTAATGTGATGTTTATACTTCTAAACTCAATTGCCTACAGCACTTCCTATGTGTTGCTTGTGTTGGCTGCTAAGTGTATTTTCCTAATTTTTCTATGGATTTTACCCTTTCATCATTTATGACTTGGAAAAAACCCAGTGAGGCTGCATGCCCATATTACCTGATACTACACACAAAAAGATGGTAACACACTGGAAAATGCTTTAAATTGCTATCAAGAAAAAAAAAAACCAACCCTGAAGGTTTTTCTTGCTTGTGTATTTAATATAGAAGACTGGATTGGGAGTCTTGAGTTAAACTGTTCTTGTGGGTCCTTAAAGAAGTCAGTTGAATCTGGCCTCAGTTTACAAAAAGACCAAGTGGCCTTAATACTTCGCTGAGCTATTGAGGTTTCATAAATATCTACATGTATGAAGTATTTTGAGACATAAAATGGATTATGCTTTCTAAACATAAAATAATATTTTCCCAGGAAGGAAAGTGTTATAATGAAAAGTTAAAATACAAACAGGTTTTTGTCAGGTTCTGAAATAGCTGGGCTAAATTTTTGTTTTAAATGTCTGAAATCGGGGGTCCAGTGCAGTGAACATAAAATGGCTGGTAAACTGCAAGAACAGAAATTAATTTATTTAGCTTTATGTTTAATGATTTATTCTAGGTTCCCACCTGGGTTGATTCAGTACAGCTATATTGATGTTTGTCTTGCCATGGCTTGATTATAGGGCAGTGAAGGAACTGCTCAGAGAGCAGTAGAGCCCCACACCTCTCAGGCATCCTTGCTCTCACAGAGACTACACCTATTACCCTGCTGGAGTCTGGGACAGAGCCAGCTCTTTGCCAGCCTAGGGCTTCCCCATATGGAGGGATAGTCAGCTGCCCAATAGGAGAGTTTTCTGGCTCTCCTGCACTGCTGGAACAGCACAAAATAAGGTTACATTACATTGATTTTAAAAAGAAGGAAGATGATGTCAGGAAAATTCACTGGAGTCGTCTGAACAGGCCTTTTGGAAAGGCAAAGAGTTCTTATTGTCAGCACAGGCACTGCTGAACTATATCAATTGTATTATGTGAATTTAATTTTTATTTCTTCCCTAGAACTGCAGTATTAACATGAACAGCTATTGCAAGTGCAGCTAAACATGTATACTTTCCTCTCTCCTACAGATACCCTCTATATAAACTGCTTTGTTTTCGTTGGTATAGTTGATCAAGTCCAGCCTACTTGTGGCTTTCTTCATTCCTCCAGTTTGGAGTTATGCAGTCATCCTTAGCTCATGGAAACAACTGTCTTATCCTTACTGTTCTGGTCCCCTGCTTAACAAGTCAAGCATTCTTCCCATGATTTACTGTTAGGCCTTTGAAAATCTTTGGTATGTTTGTGTAACTACTGCAGCTTCACACCATTATTCAGTGTGTGGTCTTCTCTTTTGCCACAGACTCGCAAGGTACTAAGACCTTGTTCTCCTCTTTTTCATCAGAAATCCTCGTTTGTAATGGGCTTTTCTGGTTGTGGTAACCCTCTTGTCTCTCTAGCTGTTACCTAATGGTGTTCTTTGACCTCTTATAAGTCATTACTATATTTTTTTTTGTAATCTTGTTTAATAACTACAAAACCAGATGCCCTATATAATATTCTAGATGTCTTTAAAATCTGGTATTATTTACCCTTCTTGGTGGTTCAGTTGCTTATCAAAGAAAGAGGATTATATGTGCTAGAAACAAACAAGTAGCTGCAAATATATGAAACATGCATTTTTTTGCCGGTTGGGAATGAACTTCTATGGAAAATATAAAAGTTGAAATGAGACATTAAGGTAGCATTTATGACACTACAGAGTGTATGTATGGTATTTTTTTCTTTGATTTGATTAAATTAATGCAATCAGATGGATAACACAAGTAACATAAGGTATTTCTATAGTTGTTTGAAAGCAGAGCCATTGTTCCATATGATTCCTAAACATCTATTCCAGGAAATTTTCATAGCTTGTCATCACTGTCATTTGTAGGGAAAAATGTATTCTGGGCAGTCAGGAATCCACACTTGCTCAATCTTTAGAGTTGCTAACCATTATGAAATCATTATGAAGATACCTAAAGTTTGAATCGCAATGAACATCTCTTGGGAAGATCCCCACATCTTGCTGCGGTGATTGCTGGTGGGAAAAGCATTCACTAAAGTAAATGGATCTGGCTAAGTCCCTGTGTTTATTTTTTATTTTCACCATGTCTTCTGGGAAAACAGCATCTGCTGTAAGAGCTTTATAGCTTCTGTAGCTACTGTTCACTTAATGCTGAAACTTGAATTTGCATAATATAGACATGTGAATGTTTTCTATTGTGCTGCCAAATTCCTGTCCCTTTTTTAGTTGTTAATCTGGCCCTTTTCTTGTCTGTGCTTTGCTTATGACCTCTTCTGCAAGATCCTCTCTTTACTAGACCTCTCTCTATTTAATTTACTTTGATCCCCTCTATAAGCCCAACGATTATTTCCTCTCATGCAGGTTTTCACCTCCTAAACCTGTTCTTTAGTATTTGTCTATGTGTAAAATGTGTATGCATGAAACCGTAGAACTGACAAGGTGTGTTCTAATTGCCGTGTGCTCCCTGGTCATTTTACAGGTATTTTTAGGATATGTTTTTTTCTTCCTCTGTGTATTTTGCTTGGAGTTTCCAAGGCAGAAATGAAGTTGTGGAGGATAATTTTATGGAAGAGCAGCATTTTTCTTGACTTCTAGGGTCTCTAAGCTCAGTAAATACATCTGTAATTGCATTCGCATGAGAAGTTTTGCTGATGTTTCTTTCCTAGAATTATTAAAGATAAGCATGACCATCAGCACCTGACCTTGTGTAGTTTGTTGAGGCACTGGTTGTGTCCTGCTGTTTGTTTGTGTAGTGTGTAGCTTATTCTGGATGCTGTTGCTATAGAAATGTTGTCAACAAAATACATGGGAAGCAAGTCTCTCATTCAATATTGTCTGCATACTTTTACGTGTATGTGTCTTGATTTGTCCATTCTTTAGGGTGCTTGCTTCATTCACGTTCACAGAGGCTGTGGTTAAATACGAGATACTGATTTGAAGGGATAGGTAATTCATTTTTACCTTTGTTGTTGAGTATTACAATTTTCAACCATTTCTTCTCCCTTTGATTCAACTGCAAAAGTGGGATGGGACGCAGAATGGCCTCATTATTGTAGGAGTATTTCTCTGTTCCCTGCAATGATTCCAAAAGCTCTTGCACACTTCATCAGTATTATTGTAATTCTTTGGCTGCAGGATATTTGGCAGCTGTTGCACCCCACTGGCAAATCCTATTCAGACTTCACTTCCATTCACCATTGCCATTGGAGAATTGATTTCTCTCTCCTCTGCTCTAACCTTTCCCAATTCATTTTGGATTGTTCAATATGAAACATTTTAATTTCATATCATACAGCCATTCAGCTCACAATCCTTTTTTAACCTGTCACCAGGGTAACAGCATAGCATGCTTGCTTTAGGCAATCAAGTTTTTATTTCACATGCTTAATGTTGCATTAAATGTTTGCATTTTGTTTAACCCTCTTAAATACTTTAAAATGTGGATATGTTTTGCGGGGTAATGAAGTCTCTGATTTCAGTGTCAAGTCTTCACAGAAATTGTCTTACTTAAAATAAAAAATAGGAAATCAGAAGATGAATTCAATAATGAGAAGATTATTAATAAAATCCGAAATGGCTGAATGAGGCAAACATCCATAGCATGGCAAAAAATATTTTTCCTCTGGTAAAACATTCCAGAGGCTTATTATTGTAATCTTTAGACCTATACTTTGGGATTATTTTTACCTGTAAGTGTTTGTATCAAATTAATACAAATATAGGATTAACCATGCAATAACATGACTTTAAGAAGTGAAATGTCTGCCCTATACATGTCAACCAACTTCACACTGCTTGCCAGATGTGTGTGGAACTGTAAGCTGAATAACAAGTATTTTTTTATACATCAAAATTAGAATTTATGGGGATGATGCAGTTGATTAAAGAAATATGGAATTTTTAAGTATCTGTTTTTCCTCTAAATGCCAACCATCATGTCATAAGAATGGGCTATAACCATTTTATTTGGAATAACAATGATAATAAATTTGTATTATGATAGATGATTACAAAAGTAAAATAAAATGGACATTTTCATATCTGAAAATATTGATTTCAAAAAAACATTGATTTCCTATAAATGATGCTACAGAGCAAGTCCTGTCTGTCTTGGTAAAGGAATAGGACCAGCCAGGTTTGCTCTCATCATTTTTGTTGATATTAAAAAAATGTCTATAATAGATGTCCTTAAAATACCCAGTCTGTAACTATAATTAGAAGGGTAGTGTTAAAGGCTTTTTATGTCATGATCTAGTCTCAATGACATAGGTATAAAAAATACGGGGGGAAGGAGTGGGAAGTGTTTAATTTTATGATAAGTAAAATCTAAGAACATTGCATTGCAAATAAGCCCAGACTTTCTCATTTATAATGAAATAAACCCATGATGAAAGCACTGATAAATATGCATGTTAACACTTCAGAGTACTAATTTTACAAACCTTCCTGTTTTCAATGTCAGTTGTACATATCTATTGTTGTTTAAAGAAACCAGATGCGGAATATTTGATTACTGTATTAGCCAGTGTGTGAGTTCCTTGAGAAGACAACTGTTTGCTATGGATCAGACCCATAAAGTTGAGATCAGACCTATTTTTCTTCCAACAGCATATAGCTGACTATAGAAGGATAGAACTGAAGTTTCTTCTATTATTTTCCAAGCTTTCTGTCCAGTTTTCTATTTTCCCAAGTTGTGCTATAAGCTACCAAATATTATTACCCGCCTAAAAAGGTTCGGCAGTGTTTTGTTACTGAATTTTGCCAAAAGGAGCCAAGCATATGGTAACAGTTAATTTATTGGTTCTTCTAACCTCCAGGGAGCTCTTTACAGAGAGCATATTACCTTTTTATCTAACATATTTTAAATAAAAGAGCTGTTGACTTGAAATTTGATATGCCCGTGTAGAAGCTAAACCTTCAGTGCAGTTATGCTCAATTCAGTCGTGTTTAAGGGTAAGACTAAAAGTGTAAACATACAAGATTGAGCTAAGACTTCTTTCTTTTCAACTTTCAGAGAGGTGGGTCTGATAATTTTCGAGTGTGTGTGTTTAAATAGAAATACTGAAGAGACATTTTCTTTAGAAAAATAAGCCCTGCTTTTGTCTCAGAAGACGTGGAGATCTTCACTTTTGTCTTAAGATATTCCTGGTATGTGCATTACCAAGGAATGATAAAAGAAAGGAATATTTTTCATTTCTTTGTATATAAGACCACAGGCCTATTAGTTGTTTTGTGACAATGTAGCTTTGTATAATTCCAATGGGAGAGTTATTTGGGAGGTAACATTGCTAATAGTGTTGCTATGTGCTATCTTGGAGTTAAATCTCATCCCTGATATTTGCACAACTCAAAATCAGTCGTCTACTTACCTGCATTAGAGGTAGCCTTCTTTGTTCCACCTTAGGTACCATATATTTTTGGTTTTGTAACTGGGAGGTATTGTGAATCTTAAAAGGAAAGCTACATGGGTATGTCATCGTATTTTCAATGGGATACTTGGGATAGGTGATGCCTTAAGTACAAAAAATACTTAATACTGATTTCTGTTGTTTCTTCGTAAGTATTCAAAGACCTGGATACTTTTCCCTGGATCTGTGTTGAGACTGCTCAGATTACTTTTTCTTTTATGATTATGGATGATTCTTTAATATCTTTCACAGACCATTCTTTAGTAGTTTACTTTTCTGTGTAATTAGATGTAGTGCTTGGAGTTTGTTTTGGCTGTGGCTTCCCTTTAGCATACATCTTCAAAGCCTATAGTGTGAGAAAGACTGGGCAGGAAAGAACCGCACAGGACCTTGTTCTTTTGAAACCAGGGATGTTTACCCATGGATTTAGAAAGGAGATGACAGACAGGTCTTCATCCTGTCCTGTCTGTGATGCTTAGTAAAATTAGTCTTTCTGTAGTTAGTAGTGAGATGATACATGTAAATTATTTGCACATTAATTCCAGTTTAAAAAAACCCAAACAACTTCTAAAAAATCTGGGTTCCTAGGCTTTAAGCTTTTGTCTTTACCCCTGTGTTTTGATATGTGTTTCTGAATCTCCTCTGTCTGGCATGATGGTGGCAAAGATCGTGACATACCTTGGTGGCACAGTAATGATTTTCTCTAGGCCCTGCTGCCCATTTTTCTACCAGACACTGAAATTTAAAGCAAAACCTCATCTGGCTGCACCTAGCTGTTGATGTCCTTAGACAACTTTACCCTGTTTGTTTCCCTGAGCTACTGAGAGCACTTTTCTTTAAATTCTCTGTGGCCTGCCCTGCTCCCTCCCCTGCAGCAAAGCCTTTATTCTTGTTACTTGTATCCTCAAATCACAAACATTTTAAGATGCTTCCTATGTTAAGTCAACCTTATTCCTCTATTTGCTGCGAGTTTTTTTCTATTCTTTGATCTCGGCCATTGCATGTCTGCCTCTACTACAGGCTGCCTTTTCCTAAGTGTTAACACCTATATTTAAGCAAACCCTTTTGAGTAAATTGGCTGCAACTCTGTTTCAGTGGTTTCCAAACTCTGGTAGTCTGACAGCCATTTGAGCTTCAGTCTCCTTATGTTGGGTAGTGTAGCACCTTTCCACAGCCCACTTCTCTCCAGCTTCCTTAGCTTCCTCCTTCATACGTGTCTTCCCAGAAGCAAGGGGTAGTGAGAGCTGATAGCATTTTGCTGTTTCACAGTTTAAAAAGGTTGGATTGCAATGAGAAATTGTGTTCAAGGTCTGTAAAGGGTGGAGTAGAACTCTTCAACGATAAGGACTTTTGTGATTTAACCCCAGCCACCAAATATGAAGAAAATTACCTCTATCCTAGCCAAAATCAACACACAAGGCTAGTTTTTCTCACCTAAGAAGGTCCAGATGAGCTGCAGTAATTTGCATTTTAGAAAAAATATGTTGGATATAAACAAGGAAACTTTGGGCTGAAGGAGAACATGGATGTTGTGTATGGATTCTTGCAGCAGGTGAAGTGTACAGGAAGGATTGGGGCTGAAGGCAAAGTTGTGAGAACCAATTCTGAACATGTTCTTTAGGTAACCTCTTTCAGCTGCCACACACTACGGCTGAAAGTGTATTTCAGTAATACTTTGGATCTTCCTCATGTTTGTGCAACTGTTTTACTTCACATTTTAGCATTTCTGTTCAAAATGAGTCTGTATTTTTGAGTCAGAAAAATGTTAATGCTCTTCTTAGCATCCTTTTGATCACATACAATTTGTTTGGTCCTGCTTGTTTATAGAATAGAAATATTCACAGAAAAACATGTGAGTATTGGGTTAATAAGAAAGAGGAACAGTATCACCTGTGTGTAATTATATTCATTAAATAATGATTGGATGTGTAAAAGGTAATGATTAAAGAAAAATATTCTTTTCCATAGCATTTTAAAATGTATTTATATAGTACATTTTAATATATTGTGTTATTTATATATTTGATATTTAGGACATGAATTCTTTGCCTTGTGAATTCTTTTATATATTCTTCTATATATTTTATATTTAGGACATGAATTCTTTGCCTATTGAACTGCATTGATTAGTGCTAATTGGGCAAAAAGGAAAGGAAGGAGACAGAACTTACTGTTAAGTACATTGTAGAGGTGTAACTATATTCTTATACTCTTCTTAGACCTTATTTAACTTTCTACTGTTTATCACTGAATACTGGACTAGATGGATATTTAGGCCAGTCAGTACAGCCATTTTTATGTCCCAATCCTGTATTGATCATGATTATGCTAGAATAACCATCATCAATAAGGTTCATTCCAGCTACACAGCCTGGCTTCTCTAACTTTGACCTTAGTCAGCAGAAAGCTTAGTGGGCAAAAGTTTTTGTATTAGTACTGAGAATGAGGTTAGCTGTTAGCTGGAAGGTTAGCTGTTAAAAATTTTTTTGTCCTTTGCATTCAACGCTAGTTTCATAATTCTCAAATTCCTTCATTCAGGTCTGATGTATATAACTTTAGCAAAGTTGGAAGTCTGTGCACATTGTTTTTCTTATTGTCTTTCTTCTCTTTCCTTGTGAGACCATACTATGAGCAATGGCAGATGTCTTATTAGAAGGATGAAGATACATAGAGGGCGATAGATACTTACCATCTTTTGAACATGTATCACTCTTAAATAATTAGATGCCTGTGTTTCTGTGGCCTAGAGATGTAGTGCCTAAATAATGTAAAAAATATAGGTAAGCATTACCTAAAGACAGTTCAACCAATTTCAGGTCTAACTCATTGTGAGAGGTACCTTTCTCTTTCCATTAGTTAAGAAGGGAAAAGATGTTAATATTAGGTAGTGAAAGCTCAGTGGCGTGAGTGCTGGATGTAAGCTGAAAGTGTATGGGGTAATGTATGGAAGGTAATGAGAGTCACTGAGCTCTGCTATGTGCTGTAATTGTCTTGACCTGGCATATGTGAGTGCTTGTTGGAGATACACGTTTTATGGTATCTAATATAATTTTAAATGAACTTTTGGGGATTTTCTCATCTGCCATGTTTTTTCTCTTTAACTGAACAGAATTAGTGGCATTAATCTGTTTCATAGGAATCTAGTGCAGAGGAAACAGAACAAAGCTTTAGAATCCATGGAATATGCCGCACTTCTTATGTGTAACGGGGAGGAAGTAGCTGTCGCATTGACTGTTGGAAACTGGCTTGAGTGCTTACAGCCAAATGCTGTAATCACATTTACCTGTGGTTTGGTAAATCCATAATTGATACCTGTGTTGTCACCCAGCGCTGGTTCTTGTGTACAGAGTTTGAAAAGCCAGGCACCATCTAGGAAAACAGAGTTCCAAATGAATCATGGCTCTTGACCAGTGTCTCACACTATGGCATGTCAGATGGCTAGCAAGGAAAATCTGGTCATCCTTCTGCGGGACTGTGCTCTGTCCCAAATGTGCATTCTTATGTATTGCCTGAATTAAGTCTCTTATAGAGGAGAAAACACAACAGAAATATGTGATCAATACAGCTGTATTCCAAAACCTGATTCCATTACTGTGAGATGGTTAAGCTCTTGGATGGGCTCTTGGATTGACTCTTGGTTCTGCTGCAACAAGTTTGTGAGAGGTGATAAATTCTGTGTGATGGCTGAGCTCTTAAAAAACTCTGGAACTCTACTGAAATCTGGTGCAAGCACTGTTTTTTTCAAGATGCACAAGAAGATGAGTCTAATTCTATTTTAAACAATGACTTTTGGGATATTGCATATGTGACAGACTTTAGAGAGACCAGGTCAAATCAGGAGTCATATAAAGTGTGGCAGAAATTCCATACTTCTGGCAATACAATCTGGTTAGTTCCAAGGGAGCTGACGGATCAGAAGGGTGAGAGACCTAAATGAAGCTGTAAACCACAGGAAAGACAGTATTAAATACAAAGCTCTTAACAAAAAACTCAAAAAGAGTTTTGGAGGTGGCATTCTCTAAAAAGGTGTTTTTGCTTTGACCTAAGACAGGTTGGGGGTTTAATTTTTGTTAGCTAGTATAATTTAAATTTTTCCTTAGTTTTTACACACCGTATTCCTTGTGGGCCTTAAAGAAGGCCAGTGTTCTTGCTCTCCGTGCTGTTGCCAAATTTCCTCAGAAATATATTTATTCTGATGTCTTTCCTTTTCCCTTGACAGTAGTAGTTGTCTCTCATGCCTGATAGTGTGCCTCCTTTAGTAAGTTCAGCAGGTACTGAAAAGCTTCACTGTATTGGGTCCTAAAGACTTTAAGGAAACACTCTATTTCAGTTTGTTGTTAGTGCCTGTTGGTCAGATACCTATCTCTGAGTAAGAAAGACATAGGTTAATATTGTTTTTGGATTAAGTTTGTAAATTAGTGGCAGTTAGACAAATGGCAATCTGTTCAAGAAGATATCTAACAAGATAAAGGCAGCTTAGGCCATGATTTTTTCAAAATGGAATTTTAAAATTTCATTCTAAATTATGCATTTTTTCCTCCAAAATGGCAGAACAGTTTTTCAAATATGCTGCACTTTGCAGTATTTTCTTTGCTTTCTGCTGGCAGGACCTGGTAGGTATTAAACACTTCTAAATATGAATTTTACTGGGGCAACTAAATAAGAGGGGTTGAAGTTGACCCTCTTAAATATCAGAGGTTTTTTCTTTTTGTTCTTTTTTTTTTCCCCCTGAATAATTAGACTAAATACTTAGGAATTGACTTCTGCAATTGCAGAAGTTTTCATTAAGATCAAAATCTCTTCATGTGAATAAAGGATTCTTCAAGAATTAATCTAGCTGTCATTAGAGAGTGTACCATCTTGTTCATGATGAGGAGCTCATACTATGACTGTATGTATTTGACTTTTGATTAGCTTTAGTCCAGACCAGTGAACTGAATGCCCATTTGTGACTGGAATGTGCTGGGTGCAGTTCTGGAACCTGGTTTCTGCCTTTCTTCATCAAAGGGACCTGGTTCGTATGTCCCAAGCCTGTTCTGCAGTGTGATCCAAAGCAATCTAAATGCAGATGGTTGGGATAATTTGCTTGGAGAACTACTCCTGATCTGAGATACAACACTGATATTCTTACAGCCCCTGTGTATTGACCTGTTACTTCTGAGTTATCATTCTCTCCAGAACTTCTGTTACAAAAGGGGATGAGTAACTGAAATGCTGACAGAAGGGATGACAGATTAAAGCACTAAATGTGTTTTGATTCAGGTTTACAGCTATTAGTGACAATTGAGCTCAAGATTAGTAAGCAGATTTCACTACTGAGATGAGTACAGCAAACGTAGCACGAAGTTTGCCTGGATGTTTCAAAAAAAAGTGAGTATGGAAAGTAGTCTTATATGTAGAAGTAAAATTGGATTATTTCCTTATCAAACTCAGAGGCAATTTTTAATCACTTCCCCTCATTTTCATATTAGTAGGTTAGCATTTCCTTCTGCCTATTTTTTATGTGAACAGCAAACCTGTAGTATTCTAAACTTAATACAAAGTGAAAAATAGCATGTTATTACTGGGAACAGCCCTTCTTTGAATGGAGATGTAGGACTCACACTGCCCAACAGGCAGCTACATCCTAATACCATCATGTTATATGAAAGTACATAACTGCTACTGGATGATATTAAGAGAGTGCTTTAGTCCTCCCTACTGCATCACAGTGGTTTGTTCTGAAGCTCTTTGCACATAAAAAGAGAGTGAGATAATTATTGTAAGACTATTCTTAAATATCTGCACAATAAGTTTCTTTGTTTAAGGAAATAAGGGAAAATATGTATAGGAGAAGGCATTTGCTGTTTTCCTTTTATGGAGTATATTATTATTAATTTTGCCAACTGCCCAAAGTTATCTCTTAATAAAAGTTTAAAAAATGTTTTGGAAAACAATGAAGTTAGGAAATTAAATACTTTAATTAGAGGAGAAATAGCTTCAACTTTTTTGGATGACAAACATATTTTTAGATTCTTCTCTCCATAACACTTGTTAGTACACACAAGTCAGTATTGTTGACTGACCTGATTAAAAACACCTGCTTGTAAGTGGTTCCTCCTTTGGTAAATAAAAGATGGTTGAAAAAACAGACTAGAAGTGCAGACTTGTAGATTATACTAAAAATAAATGTCTTTTCTCTGTACTTGTGAACACTTGATTTGAGTATTCCTTGCTTCTTATTTCACAAGTGCTTGCAATGAGACAAATTGCAATGTCTCTTATCTGGCATTAATGCTTATGGTATTTACTTTTTCCAACAGAAACCAAATACTGAAGTTGGCCCTAACATGTCAAAAGAGAGGAAATCAGTTTCAGATATGATTTACATTTATTTATTTGAAATTTTCAAGGTATGCTGAAGGACTGGGCAGTCTGACCCTTTTGTGAAACTGAGAGGTCTTGGGCTCCACTTGCGGCTTGCAGGGTTACTGCATTTCATCTAGTTTATTAATGCAAAGTGCATAGAATTTCCCAGCATTAGGACCAAGTGCCAAAACTTTTTGTCCCAAAGCATGCATCATCTGGCTGCAAACCTGAGTCTCCATGAATTCTCTGAGCCTCCGTGAATTTCTCATTCCTTTCTGCCATCCCCAATGCTTACCTGGGCTCTGGCTCTTTCTCTTGAGATATGGGAGGTGGATGAGAACCCCCATAGGCTGAGGAAGACTGATAGCATGGATCTTGGATTCTTTGGACATCCACTCTGCAAACATAACTTTGTTAAATTAAGACAGGCAATAGCAGCAATCCTACTTCATTTACCCAGTGGATTTAAAACTAAAGAGCCATGAAAGATCTTTCAAGAAGCTTAGAATTGTTGTTTGCCTGCATGTTTGGAGGATAATTTCTTGTTAAGACCGTGTAGACAGCTTTGGCAGAGGAGCCCCTAGTTCCTTGCCCCTGCCAGGCTGCTGAGGATGCTGGCTGTAAAACATTGGGGCTAGGGTGTCTCTCTTTGCAGGACCCAAGCCCTTCATGTTTAGAGACCTCCACTGTGGAAGTGGGTTAGCCAGGGTGAGCTTAGGTTCTTTGCAAGGTTATTTCTCAGTTAAATGAAGATGAAAGGCATTGAGCCATACTCTCAGATCTGGGCAGCTAAATTCACCCTAGATTTATAAGAACTAGCTTAACTGTTTCTTTAGCCCTCATCTGGGTTTCACTGCTGAAGGCACTGGAGGTTTTTGTTGGTCACTGGATTGCAGGCTTTTATGTCCATGCAAATTGCTCAAAAAGCTTCTCTTAAAGGTAAAGAGAACAACTAGATGTATGCTGTTCTGAATCAAAGCACAGTGCACTCCACAGCATCCTTTTAAAGCATTGCTTTTAATTTTATGGTTTACTTTCCATGTAATTTCATTTTTTCCTGTGGTCACTATTCAGATAGAGTATAGGCTATAAATATGCATATTTGTTATTGATCTCAATATGATATGTAAGAAAATGTAATGAAAAAACCTTTCTGATATAATTATTGAGTAATTCTTTCAGCCCTTGTCTGATCAGCTGGCACACATGCTAGTAGAGGTTATTATTTTGTATGACATATGAAGAACTATAATTTAGTCTAATGATGGTATATTTTCATATTCACAATGAAAGGGGTACACGTATATGTATGCACATATAAAGCAGGAAGAAGGAAAATCTATTTTTATGTAAAAGGGCACATCATATGTATAGATGGACCAGTCTCAATATATGTGGAAAATGTGTGTGAATAGATACAAAAAATACTTCAAATTGCTGAATAAAATATTCCCAGGTTTTAAGATCCCTTGCACATAATTTTTGGTTCTTAAAATAATCCTGTGAAAGTGCTGCTTTTATCTTTTCTGTGTGATGCTGAACTTTTATGTTGGAAAGTGTTGAAAGTACTCAGATACTAAAGCTTAGATTTGTGTTTTGTTTGGCAGTACACTTCTGTTTAGAATTCTTTTAATCTATCCATTCCCTGCTTTTGTATTCATCTGATAGTTGAAGGTTCTGTGAAGGATATTTTTTTGCATATGAACTTATTAAATGAATAACACACAAAAGTGTGAAATTTATTTCCTTGGGTTTTTTTTGGGTTTTTTTTTTTNTTTTTTGGAGGGGTATGGGGAGGACAGGGAAAATAAGAAACAATTTATATGGTAGATCTAAAGTTTCATTAAAATTGCTTGTGCCCTGTCCCAGGCATTTTAAGTGGGCCATCTGTCTAAACATCTCTGCATTTTTTTCTGATCATTTCCTCGACTTATTCATGAGCCATGGGAGGGCTCCTTTGTAGTCTCCATGTAGCTGGTTCAGTCTACCCCCACTGAATACATCTATGTGCTTGCATAACATATCTTTTCACAGTGCTGGAAATTCTCTGAACTTGGTTCAGATGAATGGCCCACTTTCTGAAGGTCTTTTTTTCTCCCTTTGCAAGATTTGTATGCAGAAACTGACCTTGGTGGCTATAGAATCCAGCACATTATTCTTGATCATTTTACAGGCCACCTGCTGTGAAAGTTATGATGAAGGATTTCTTAATGATTCTTTGACCATTAACATTGTTTTAAGTCAATATTTCACTTTTATTTAACTGCTGAATAGGTAATTGCACAATTGAAAAACAGCTTTATGGAGTGTCATATAATGTGGTTTTCAAACGCTTGTAATCTTTCAAACGGGAGGATTTGTTATGATAGTTTGGGATTTCTCTGTTTACATAAAGTATTATGCAGCAAAAATATCAGAAGTGAAGAGGAATTTGTGTTTTTCCTCTCAGCATTAGAACACATACTTTGAATTGGAAGTAAAAAAAATGTATACTCAATTTTCTGAGTTGGACTCCAACACTAACTCATTTACATCATCAGTGGTAATCGGGAGACGGAGGTTTACTTGCCACAAACTGCAGAAAATTGTAGTCTTTATTAAAGTTCCTTCTATCTGTTGACAATCAAAATGGCCAGGGCAGAATTATTACTTGATTTACTTTTGTGTCTGTTTTCTTTCATTACTTGTTTTTGACTAGAATAGATAATGTTTAATTAATGTTTTCCATAAGCACAATGTGTAGACCTAAAATTTTTAGGAGTAGTCTGTTTTCCTCACTGAAAACTTGCAAAGAAACCAGGAGCTTTGATTGCTGTGTTATTCTCAAATGTCTCCCTCTCCCATATATAGCATTTGGGGGTAAAAGGGACATAATACATTCTACACAGACATCACCTCTAGTTGAACAAACAGCAGTGGAGCTTGAAAATAAATAACGAAGCAGGAAAACGGTGCTGCTTTTCTTGTTGCATTGCTTACGTGTTTTTGTAATTGGTGCTTTGGAGTAAAGCCTTTAAGACTTAAAGCCAGGCCATCACTCTTCAGCTGTGTTCCTGTGCTTGTGATGCTTCCCCTTAGAAGGCAATTTGGAGTGGAGAGGTTCAGAACTGCCCTTTTTTGTGTGGAAGGAGTTTATAACGCCCTTCCCCACCTATCTCCTGTTGTGGTGGCTGCAGTGCTGCCTTTACTCTCTCTGTTGCTTTGTGTGTAATGCTCCTGGCAAGGATCAGCTGCACACAGTTCTCCATGGCCCTGCTCCTCTTCCACCTGGCAGTCATCTTAGTGTGAAACTTTTGTTTCTTCCTGCAGCCAGTGATCTTTATATGCAAATGAAGTAATTTTATTGGATGATATGTCATTTGCCAAAACTGGGAGAAAAAAGAGAGGGCATGTTGAATTCTAGGAAGGACATACTGTGGGGATTCTGAATCTAGGGTTGGAGGAGAAGTGCCTTATATTTTCTTTATGTCTTTTATGATGGCAAAAATTACACTTCTATTTTCAGTGGGATTTTTTTTTTCTGTGAATACAATATATTGGAATTCAGCCCATTATGTAGAATTTTAAAAGTTCTACATTTTGAGAGTAGCCAGAAGTTTGGGGAGTTTTCTGTGAGCTAATGTGAAATATATTCAGAGTTCAGATACTTTTTTTGGGAGGACTTAAAAGTCTTCTCAGCTTAGGAAGTAACCTTGGCCAAAAACAAACATAATTTCCCATGCACTGGGACTTCTCAAATATTAAAAGAAAAAACAAACCCAAACACCACAAAACAACTGAAACCCCCACCACAAATCTTTCTTAGCCTGATAGAAACTTCTGAATTTCTAAAATAGTTCATGGATGTGACCAACTTCCTTTTCATATTCAACAAACTTAGGCTTTGATCCTTACTTTTGGACTTTGTAATCCTTATTTATATGAATGTTCCCTACCCTCAAATCCTATCAAAATGGAGTCTACTACAAGATAATTTCTTTGAAAGGAATTTGGTTTAATGAAGAAGTAGGATTGTCATGAACTGATGTAAGCATCTATCCTAGCAGTGTCAGTTCTAGTTACAGAACCTCAGGCAAAGCTCATTAGCAAAGCTGAAAAATATCCCTGTCCAAATGGATCTAGCAATTCCAGGAGGGAAGTACAACTTGCTGTATACTTGGTGTTAGATGTAGCTCTCGACCTTGCCCTCCTGGCCACTGGTGTTGCAGAGAGAGGAATTATGTGGCTGTTTGAAACCCAGGCAAAGCAGTGATGATAGTCATGCCTTTCAAGAGGCATGCATCCTGTTTGGAGATACACTTGACAAAGCTCAGCAAGACAGGACTGAACAAAAATAATCCCTGCTGGAGAACAAGACTGTCTTTCCTTTGATGGCCAGCAGCCAGATTCATGAGGTCACTTCCAGTCAAATGCAATATGAAGCAGGGCTGTGCCAGCAGGGCTGTAAGGAATCTCATGGCACAAGTGAAGCAGATCTACTAAGCTGAGTTTGCGATGAGGTCCTAGTTCTAATGTAAGAAATATGAAGCTGCTATAAACCACTAAATCCTGTTGGTTGTTGCAGTGGAGTGTCATGGAAAACTTAACCAGGGGCTGCCTATATTTCTCCTTACTGGTGCTCTGATGCCAGGAAGTGCAATGAAAACATTTCTCAGCTTGCTGCCTGCTACCTGTGCAGGAAATTCCTCTTCCTCTTCAGGAACTCCTATGTCTGTCATATTTCCTATCAGCCTGTCTAAATGTTTGGTGACATACAGGAATTCCAATATGAGTTGCTGAGAAGTGACATTGCACCCAATAAACCATAGAGAATTCCTCAGATTTATTGTTTTGACAATTGTCACTATATTAAATGTGAAAGGTGACATGGGAACAGGTTATTTTCAATATCTGTCTTGTGAACATTTAGGGTAGTGATAGAGGTGAGCTAAGGTGTTTGGTGAAATCTGATTTAGGCCTTACTTGACTTTGATCCAGAAGTAACTAAGGATAAGTATGCATCCATTTGTGTCTGATACATTTAGCATTTCCATTTCCCCTTTTCAGGCATATGGCAAGACACCATTTTTGGAAGCTCCTTGCCTCATTAAATACTTGAAGTTGTACTTTCTTAAGTTCTAGGTATCTAAAAACATAATGTTCGTAAAATAATTGTTGAAATCCTTAGCAAGTCAGTGTGTTATCCTTGGCTCGGGCATATAAGTTCTCCTCCTGTGACCTCTGGAGGCCTCACAGGTACTTCTTGTTGATTCCACAGGAAACCTGAAGACTCTCTTTGGGGAGATGGGGGTTCACTGGTCACCTGAATCCTCTGGAGGATGCATGTGGCATAATGTGTTTACAGGTTTTAAGACTGAAGGCTGCAATAAATGGTGTAAGCACTATAATGTACAAGAGATTAATGTTATAGCAGAAATTATTCTTAGAGGAGATATAAAGGGGATAAAATTATTATCCCTACAGATTTCTTACAGAAAAATTTAAATATGTAAGAGTCAGTGTGGAAAAAAGCTATACCAAAATGTGTTTTTGTTTTAATGGAGTTTAAATCACACCTTCCTGTCTTCCCTTTAGGCCCTGTGTTGCACGCTCATGGTAATATATGGTGACCACTCATTAGAAAAGTTGTAGTACAGTTTTGGACACCAGTTGTTATCACAAAGTGGAAGAGACTCGAGGTTAGAATGAGGAAATTGAAAATGAATATACATTTAAATAAAATAGCTGAAAATTGCATGTTTCACTCTGAATTGTCAAGAATGGAGGCTCAGTTCTCATTCCTTTGCTGCCAGGTGTGTGCTTTTTAAAGTTGAAAAGATCCAGGTTTCCTGTATTACTTGATAAATGGTGCAGCCACAGAATGCTGCAGGAATCAGTATAATCCTGCATGTGGCTGTGATGGTACATCATTATTTTTCCAGTGTGCTTGAAGGGCTCTGTGGATGAGATACTTAAAAATGTACATTAGTTATAAAATTACTTGTATTACTTGTTTGGCTGCATCTTTTGTTTGTAATTGGCTTTTAATTAAGGTTTATTGAGAATGGATTAAAGAAATAATGATTATATCTTGCCCTTGAAAAGACTGCTTCAGTTATCACTGTTGCTATTCTTCTGCCAACCCACTTTCTCATCTGCTTTTCATCCTGTTTGAGCTAATTCTGCAGCAAGTGCTGGCTGCATTCAAGGGCCTCCAATAACTTTATCAGCATACCCAGTGGGTTAAGGCAAATCTAGAAAGAAAGAGTGTATTTTCTCCTTATATGCTGTTTGACGGAAAAATGTATTTAGTATATTTTTTTTTCAAGTATGCTCTCCAACTGTGTCTATAGATTAATGGTATTTTATATCCTTCATGACCATCCTATGAGGCAAATGCTTCTGGTTAACTTGGGAGAAGCATGAAATCTCTGTTAAAAATTTTTCTTCTGTCTGTTTCTTTTTTAGAATTCCTATTGCTAAATCAAAGAGAAGTAGCTGGGAGCTCTCTGTGCGTCTAGGAGATGGAACTTACCCAGTTGCTGTTTCAAAGGACAACTCATCATTTTCTGTAAGTTCTGCTAATTTTCTAAGAAATTCAGTGCGTGGAGTCAATATATATTATCCTTGACACCTGCTACAGATCTCCATCTTTTCATTGGCTAAGGATAGGTGTGTGGTTTGTCTTTAGTAGGCGTTGCTGTGAATTACCAAACAAGACCCTGACAGTTAAATAGTGCTAGTGTACTGAGATTTTTCTCAGGGCTCATGCCTGTGGAACATTTTTGTATATAATTGCTTATTAAATTAGTTTCTAAATTATTCTGTTTAGTGTCTTGTTTAGATGTAGCATCTTACACATTGTAGATATATGAGAGCAAGAAAATAAATGCAATGTTGACAAAAATTGCATTACCTTAAGGTAGTGTTTAGAAAAACAAATCAAAGATCCAAGTGAATTGAATAAGGAATCATACTGGAATGGAATTACTTAGCACTCTGTGGTAGAACTGTATGTGGTCATAGTGAAATGCCAGTGTTTCAAGATGTGCTTATTCACTTCAGATGAATGTGTATAAACTATTGTTTTTTACAAATATTCGAAGGTAATTATGTAAGCACTTAATGTTGTCAGCATGAAGGGCAGAAAGACAGACCATGACAGTAGAAGAAGAGTAATGATGTGTTTGGTAATTCAGCTGCTCAGCAGAATAAAGCCAAGAAACAAGCTGGTTGAAGTATTAGGAAGATAAATTTATAGGGAGAACCACTGTCTGTTAATGGTGACTCCACAACCAAAATGAGATGTAAATTTTTTTAAAATAGGCAGTTGTATAGTATTTGTTGACTCTTTGGCAAAAGGTTTCAAAAAGGCTTTAATAAGGTGGATTTTCTTAGTATGGCAATGACACACCCCACTTGCTGAATTGTTGTTTCAGATGCAAAGGCCAAGTCTGCATGCAGTTTTAAAATCTATATAATACTCCTAACAGGCATCCTGTGAACTTGGATACAGCCCATTCAAACAACAGAACACCTCTGTCACATTTCAGCCCAGTTTAGAGCTGGGCTAGCACTGGCTTATTTGACAGAGATAGCCCTTCCCAGGAGCAGTCATTGCCCTCAGCCTTTCCACCATTTTTGTTGCAGCACCGCTGCTGTGTTGCAGCACAGGAGCTGCCTGCTGCTGTGCGATGAGCCTGCTGGTTGCTGCGAGTGCTGTGTAGACCCTGGCTGCTGTGAGCTCGGAAATCTAATTCCCAGAGTCAGACTTCTCCAAACCAGGGAGCTGTTTAGCACAGCTGATTACTCAAGCATACATCTGCATATGTGCACACATTTTTGAGAGATTTGCTTGAGTCCAAACCTGTCTCTCACTTTAAGTGGAACTGCTAACAGTTGTGATGTCTTGCAACAGTATGAGAATTACAGCTAGTCTAAACCAGTTTGGCAAGGTGTATGTGGAGTCTGATTTCTGATCATTTGGTTTGTTATTCAAACAATAACAAATGTGAAAGTTCCTTCCCATATCCTTGTGTCCCTGCAGTAAGTTACTGCTGTTACCTTCTACTGTTAGGCAGGGAGGCAGGAGCATCCCTCGGTGTCAGAGAAGGGGTGCCTAAGCACTAGGGAGAAATTAAGGGTGCCAGGTTAGGACTGGCTGTGTGCCTAAAAGCCTGGGCCAGAGGGATTTGTGACAGTTGCTTTTGCAATTTTATTTCCACCCTAACCATGCTGTATACTTGGGGAAATATAATTCCTTATTTATTTTTATCTGGAAAAGACCTGGTGAAATAAATCATATTAGGTGGATTTCAGGAGAAGTTTGTTTCACTTAAACCATATACCTATAAAGATACAGTGTATCAAAAATTGCACCTGAGCTTGGGTATGTAAAAAGCAGGTAACTCTTTTTTAACAGCAGGGTTGTTTAGAGTTAAACTTATTTTTATTGTTACTGGATAAATAGCAGAGGACATGTTATTCTTCATCAATAATTTTCTTTCTCTTGGTGTTCTCCTGTGATTGTGCTGCTGACAAGAGTATATAATAAATACAGCACCGTCAAAAATCTGAATTGTTACTCAAAACTTTACAACGGAAAACCAACTGCCTTAAAACCTCAAAGAAGAGAAGTCAAGACTAGGAATGAGAAATCTTGTTTCTGATCAGGAGATATAACATACCATCAGGAAAAAAAAGAGGAAATTCAAAGCTTGCTTTATTAACTTTGCTGTCAGAAACACAAGCCTCACTTTTTGAACTTCTGCATTTACTTTTTGCTATTAAGTTGGTGTGACACAGGCTCCTGCCTTTGCGGGTTGTGTCCCCTTGTGGCTTGTGACAAAGATAGCTGAATCTGTGGTGCAGATAGCTAGCCCAGTGGGAGGGCCACCTTCACATTCCCCTTCAGAAGTTAACTCGTACTGCAAACTGTGCTTTGCAGCAGCATTCGCATCCTGATTTACTTTGTTTACCACAGGGACTCTTCCAGCAGTGACTCCTTTCTTTTTTCCCTTGTAACTCTGCTACTCTCACCAGCCAAAAGCTCCCCAGCTCACAGTGTGCAGTGCTTGGCGCTCTGTGCAGAGATTGTGAGCAGCAGGCTTCTCCATGGTTCCCGCTGTTCCGCACGGATCATTCGTCAGCATTTTGGGCTATGGGTCATCTGTGGTTTTCTTCGTTTATCATGAGATTATTAATGAATTGTGCAGTGTTAACCGCTCTTCGCTGCTCTTTATTTTTCAGAATTTTGAGTTTTGAATCCATCTGTTTTTAACTATTTTGCGTGTAACAGAGGTCCTTGATGGGGGCTGGCTTTAGGCCACTTTAGCAGCCTTGCTTCCTAAAATTGAAGGATTTAAAGGAGAAATGGTCAAGTGTGAGAGATACTCCTTGCCTGAAGCACTGCAAACAAAAATATTAATTTTTATGGTTCCAGTAGAGGTTAAAAACTTCTGTGAATCCTAATTTGATATATTTTCTTTTAAAATAGAAGCAACTTGTTTTTCATCCTGAAGCCATCAACATATATGCTAGTACTTAAATTTATATAAAATTATTCTACTAGAATTTTCAGTACCAGAGAGTTGTTTCTGATGTCACCCTATCAACATGGCAAATGCCTTTGCAATTAAAAGATTCCAATGACCTGACTTGAGAAATTAAGTTTAGCAGCTTTGGTAGGACCTGCTTGCTTGTGTACAAAGAACTTGCCAGCTAAATTGATGTAAATGTCATTTATTCTTTTTTCTTTGTTCTATATATTATTTGCTAGAAGAATATTTAAACAAACTGCTTGTCATGTATACCACAGATTTTTAGAGGACAGATGGTCAGATTCTTAGCTTTGATTAGTGTTCTTCTTATGCTTGAAATTTTTTCTCTTGTCAGTTGAATTAAAGATCTTACAATCAAGATTACTGCTAAAATACAGTTTGAAGGAAGAATACCTTCCTTTACATGAGACTAATGCAAAACAGCAACAAGCAGCCCGGAAGCACCCCACCACCAGACTCTGGAATCTTTTGTTTACTTCGATTATAAACAGGCGTCTTTCCCATCTTCCCGTTTCCAATTGCTAGTCTGGCTATCAAATGTGTTTATTTTTTGATTTCATTGATTGAGTTTTGCTGTTGAAGGTTGGAGTGTGTTCTTCTTTTACGAAACTTTACTACTCTGCAGGGTACTGAAGGGTGAGAGAGAGAAAATCAAATGGAAACCTACATATATTGAGAAAACCTGGTTAGCTGTATGGTTTCCCTGCAGCATATGAACAAGACCCCTCAACACCAGATGTCAGCTGCCAAGGATGGTCTAGATCCATGTGGTGGATCCATGGTGGCATTGTTTATTCATAGGATGGATTGAGTTGGAAGGGACCTTAAAGGTCATTTAGTTCTAACCATCCTTCCAACCTAGTTTTAGTTCCATGAGGAATCTGTAACTCTATTCTATGTAATAAACTTCATTCTTGGAAACCTCCTTGCCATTATCCGTTTTCTGATTATTTGCTACAGTGTAGGAATACTCTGTCTTGAGAATTCTTTATTGATGCTTTGCATGTTGTCTCTACAAGTAGTTGTTATTCTCCTTTTTCATGTTTGAAAACAGTCCTTTCTGTTAGGGTTCTTCATCTCTGTAGTAAATGCATACCTTCCCAGACCGCTTAGCCTCATCTTCTCATCAGTTTAGTTATCAAAGAATTTCCAGATGTTTTCAGTTATAAAGTAGCTTCTTATCATCGAAGTTGTTTATTTATTTTTTTTTTTTAAGCATAAGGTGTCATAGTTCAGAAGTTACTTTGGGCATATGGAAATTGGATATATTTCCAGAGGGACCTGTATAGGTCAAATGCTGAATAAGAGGAATAGAGAAAGCTAAATTCCTTAATTCAGGTTGTTACTAGAATGGACCACCATTTCCACAAAACATTGGATCACTTCTTATGTCCAAAGTTAAGAACAGATAAATGGAGTTCAGATATGAAATCTTTAGAAAATTTGTTTGATGCTTGTTCAGTCCAGTCAGAAATCAATGTTTTACATAATTTTTAGGAAAAAACGTATGTTTTCCCCCTGATCTTTTTCTTGAGAAGTAAAGACTTTATTAGATACCTGTGTGGGTGCAAAATCAGCCTGTGAACCTCTTAACATTTCCAAGAGAAAACCTATTGTACAGTACGAAATGCCAGCATAAAAATAAAAACTAAACCATGACTATCATTGTTATTTGAATACATCCTATATGATCGATATAGAGTAGGTGCATATTTATGTGAATATGGATGAAATTGGTTGAGATTCCACTAGATCAGGTTGCTCAGTTAGTGACTTCAAGTTTATCTAATTATAGATAAGCTTTAACTTCAAATTCAAATATAATAAACATTTAATTTGGAGAACTTTGGTGTATTCATTTGCTGTAAATTTCATGACTGATGGGTGAGTTGATTTGAAATATTTTCATTGTGTCGTAAATTCTCTTTAGTGGGGAGGAAAAAATACCACCCAAAAATCACATGGAAGTATGCAAAGCATCAAGTGGAACAAGGAATAGTATAATAGAAAATCAGAGCAATGATACAGAGAGTTGCTGTAGGCAAGCTTAGTTCGCATTTAATTCCTTAAACACAAATGTGAATGGAACGGGATAATAATTAAGTTCTTTCCAGTAGCCCATGTAGACGATTGACATTGCCCATCTATCACTATAAAATTAATAACCTTGTTAAGAGAATCTGTGAAATACCAGAATTATTATTACTAGTATTTTACATTTCTGATGTGCTTCAGGCAGATAACAATTAATTGGTCATATGAAAGAAATATGAGTACTGTATTAATAGGGATGAAAAGCAAATACCTGTAAGAATTAAAACAATAAGAGGGGCAGCCGGTTGTAATACAAATTAACATATATACTTAGAAGCAGTAGATGAAGACTTTCTGCTTAGACTAGTTCTAAGTATATATTGTTATATGTTATATATTTGAAATAAAATGTATTGTTGCCATGTCCAATATTAGTTTGAATAAAGGGAAGTACATGTGTAAACTCACTAGTGGGTGGGGCAAAATCTGTTAGATAATCCTTACAGCTGTAAGCAGATAACTTTCCCTGCTGTTTTCCACATGGTTTGCATTTTACTTGCAGCATAGCACACAAGCTCTTCATTGCAGTACATGTACAGCTGTGCGAACAAAACTCTGATACAGAGTTCTATGGGTTGTATATCTATAGAAACTGTTCTTGCAAAGGTTGTATACCTACCTTCAATCTCTTTATTCAGGTTCAAATCCAGACCATTTTCTGTTTGTAAAACCTGTGTATTGTGTATAATGTCACTTTAATGTAATATGCATAATCTAGTGTTGTGGTGAGAGCAAAACCCCTAATTTCCACCCTTGCAAAGCACTGGCTATAGTAGCTGTACTCTTACTTGTTGATGGACTCTGTGGCTTTACGGATCCTGCAGTCCTTTTTGTGTAGTGACAGATTTACTGTATGGGTAGCGGTTGCCCCATACTATCCTGATGGGATAGGGACAAGTGCTCCTGAGAGGCAAGCAGTGTGCACTTGAATCTTTCAATCTCAGGAGAGCATTGATCCCTGAGTTTTGACTCTGGTAACTGCTTTAATTGGTACACTTCTGTGACTGCTGACATTGTGGTTTTTTAATGAAAGTGGCCTTGGCCTCGGTGTCTTGTTGTGAACTCAGTGTTTCTGGTATGCATTTCTACTCTGCCTCATTGAAGGTCTCAGAAAGTTTAAGTGCTGGGGACCCTTACATGAAATAGAAGTAAATATTGAGTATACTCATATAATATGTATTTTTTGTACTAAGGTGTGCTTTTGTACTACTCTAGACGAAAAGCAGAGTGTGTCTGGATTGTACATTTTTTATAAAAACCATGCCTGTTTGGCAGTAAGTATGTGATGGTACATGTTTGCTTCATGAAGAGAGATTGTTGGTGTGGGTTTGTATGTCTCAGATTAGTTTGTTCACACAGTACTCCATAAACATACAGAGAAAATACCTACAAGGTTGTGAATTAAAAATGACCTGAATAATGAATCACTTTACTTGAGTAAAGCCACTGTGTGGCTTCAAATATGCTCTTCCCTCTCTGTCCCAGCAGTGTAATAGCTTGGTTATAGTAGTTTTTGGAGATTTGTACTCTGCTACAAAACTCACAGTAACATAGTCTGGCACTGGTATGTAACCTACAAGACATTTCTAAAAAGAAAATGCAGTGAAAGGTCTGAAATGCTAAAATGCAAAATATTTTAAAAGCAGGCATGGTCAATTTGGAGGTATATTTTCCTTTTGTTAGAATCGGACTTCACTGCTTTAAAATATATTCCTTAGTAGCCAGAAGAGGAATTAGGCTTTTACAATGATTAATTCTAAATTACCTAATGAAGAGTTTTACCCACACAGGTGGCTTCATAGCAGGAATTCCTGTGGTATGAAAATGGAGACTATGTTCTGCCATGGGTAATGATCCAGTGGTTCCAGGAATTCCAGTGAACAGTAAACTGAAATATAAATTAAAGCTCTTTAACAATACAGAGCAATAACATACCATTTTCCTTCTTCAGAAAGTCATGTTTCTGGCATACAGCATTTAATTATCCTGTCACCCTTTAGTCTTCCTGTGGTCTTTTGGTCTAAGACTGAAAACACCTTGGGGCATAGGTGTTGCTTCTATTCATTTGTGTGCCATGCACACTTGACATCCTGCGCCACAATATTCATATAATGATTTTGTAATTTCTAAATGCAGTACTTACATGAACATTACTTGGATGCTTTTCTTACTACTAATTTCTGGTCCAATAAAACTGGAAAGAAAATACCCAACCAACTCCTTCCTGTGCCCAGAAATGCCTCTAGCATCCCAACCCCTCTTCCCAAATTTTGTAGAATGTATAGAGTAAAAAATGTTGTGAGCTCCTCCTGCTGGTTCAGCAGAAGCAATAGTTGCATTTAAAAGATGCTAATATAGTGTTAAGAGCCTGGTTTATTACCACAAAAGCCATAGTTAACTCTGCAGCTCCTGGGTGCTACTTCATCTTTAATTCTGTTCTCTGAGCAAATTTTAGCACATTTAATGTTCAGTATAAGACTATTTTTTTGGTTCTCTTGATGCTTTGGCATAAGGAGGAACTAACTATAAGGTAGTTGCTGTTTTGAGTTCCTTTCTTAGCTCTGAATTTCTTTGCTGCTTTTTTCCCCCCCTGCTTTAATTTTTAAGTAAACCAGACTATTAAAATTACATAAATGTAGCTTTTATGGCTTATGAAAAATAGTGCTCCTGTTGTGGATAGATGTGCGTCAGCTGTGACTAAATGTTTTGATGTAGTCTTCTCAAAAGATAGACTAGAAGAGCTTTCCTTTGAAATATGTGAAGCAGTTTTAGACACAGCTTCTCAGATGGATCTAATTAGTCTTTCATACAGACTGGATGTCCGTTTGTTGCAGCTGAATTCTCATTTCATTCACCCATAACTAGAAACACCTCGCTTCAAACGTGTTTCTTCAAAGAAAGAAGGGTTTAAGGTTCCATGTTTTACTGCTTTTTGATGTTGGTTTCCCTTTAACTGAGGAGACCTTATGTTTATACAACTGTTATTATTAAGAAAACATAGCTTTGTTCATGAGAGTTCATTTGGTATCAGTGTTGACTATTGGTGGCAGTCGGAGATCTGTGGAATAGATCTTGCTATACAAGACTAGTGGGACAGCTGTATGGCTGCAAGCTTGTTGTAACAAAGATTTGAATGCAAGCAGGATATTCTTATAAGACCACGGAGCTGGAGTTTATGGGAAGTTGAAAATTAAGACTGGGTGATGATCAGGCCAATCGGTGGATAGCAGTCCTATTTGTTATTTATACACATTATAATGTCACCCAAGAGATGCTGTGCTCTGTTCCCCATTTAGGATATGTTTACATGGCACAGTTTAGTGCAGCACAAAGGAGCCTGTGCTGACTAACCTAGTTCGGGCAGTGCTGTATTAATGCTGCTGTACTGCTCCTAATTGGAGTAACTTGTTAAGAGCTGGCATGTGCAACTCCATGAAACAGTGCATTGTGCCGTGTTGTGACACTTCCGCAATAAAGAATATCATTGAAACTGTAGTGGGAAGTGTCTGATCAGTATTAAATAATCGGAGTGTGATATTTGGATACAGCTGTGATTGATCTTTAAGAAAAATGAGTGGAAAGAAGGCAAGATGACAGATGCTCTGCCCTTGTGTATCCCCCACTGGCTGCTTTGTGGTTGTGATGTCATTTAGACATTTGGAGTTTGCAGGAACAGGCTGGTGGTGCTGGCTTTATTTCTCTGCTTTCCAGAAGCGTAGCTGAGTTGATTTTGTCACTGGTCATTGCTATTTGCCTCTTCTCTTCCCTGTGAAAGCAAGGGCAGTCCAGCCCTGCTGCCTCAGATGGTGGCACCTAGGACATGTTGGTGAGAGATGGAGTGGGCTGCAAGCAGTCTCGCATTGGTGGAACTGGCTGGTCTGCAGGGCTGCCTCTGGGGTCCCTGTTACTTGTGCACATCAGTAACTCCAGCACACTTCTGTGTTTGCTGGGAATCATTTACTCTAATACCTCTTCCGGCCCTGTGCCTCACCCAGTCATTTCCTCCATTTGCCTCTCACCATATCACCCTCCTTTTTTCCAGTCTTCTGCCCATGGAAGCTTCACATTCCCCATTTGTCCTGCCAGAAAGCAGGACTGAGTCTGCTGTGTATTCACTCACAGGTTGGCCAGTCCAGCTGTTGGGTGACAATCAAATCACCCTCGTCTGTCCAAGAGCTGAATGGAAGCACTCATTTTGTCCACTGTGCAGCTTTTCATTTTCATAAAACTTAAAGGGATTTTAATATGTCTGGTTAATACTGACCAGTCAGTGGGTTCAGAAGTTGAGTGTGTGCTGGGAATTTAAAGGAGGGACATGCAAATAAACTGTGCATTTTGTTAGCCTCTTTTTCCTTTTGAGATCAGGCTAAAGGCAGTGTTACTGAAAGGGTTAAGAAAGAAAACAAGGCTGTTTGGAATGCAGGAGGAGAGAAATTATTTTAAATTATTAACAATGGGTTGAATCGATGTCTTATCAAGCATAGGAAAAGGAATCAGATTTAAGTATCATAATCTGTTGCCAATATTTCACGTTCTGGAGAAAACCTGCGTTTCTCAAGGACATACAATAAATCGAAATCAATTTGAAACCAAAATGGACCTATAGCTCCATAATTCTAGAATTATTTCAGGTCATGTTGTATGCACCAGTGTGGTGGATTGACCTTGGCTGAACCCAGCTATTCACCAAGTTGCCCTATCACTTCCCCTCTTCAGCTGGACAGGGCAGACAGAGTAAGATGGAAAACAACTCATAGGTTGAGGATAAGGTAGTTAAATAAACAAATGCGAAAAGGTGCGCACACGCAAACAAAGGAAAAGACAAAAGTGTTATTCTCTGCTTTCCATCAGCAAGTGATATCTGGCTACTTCCTGGGAAGAATCTGTTCCTAAAAGGTGATCATGCATTCAAAAGCTGTACCTTCTGCCTGTTAACATCTTTTTCCTCACAGCTACTAATGTGTCATTTTTCAGGTCCTGCCTCTTTTGAGTTTGTTCTGGTTTCATTCTTCTGATTAGTCTTAGGAATTTCCATTCCTCAGTTATCTTGCCTGGTTCAGGCTCATTGTCTGGCTAGTCTGAGTCTCCCCTTTGGAATTCCACATCAATTAGCAAATAGTCTTGGTTCTCTTCTATAGAACTTCTACGCATCTGTGCCCTGCTCCACAGGCCTACAGTTTTTCATCCATGTATTGGTCCTTATTTTCCAGGGTCTCAGCATTGATTTTGCTTACCCCATTTCTTCTACCATACAGTCTGTTTGGTAGTTCTGTTTCTAATATCGCTCTTTGACTCTTTATGGAGTTGTCTCTTTACCCTCATCCTGTACTTCTAGCTCCTTCTTCTTGAACAATCACTGCAACAAGGGAAGTCCCTGGCTTCCATTCTCTGAGATAGGTTTCATGTGTTTCTGTTACCCCTTCCATTTCTTTCCTCCATTTTTAGTCGTCTTGCTCAGTTCCCCTCTGCCTCTTTACTTCTTGCTCCAAATTTTCCTTTCCATCTTTTCTGCACTGCCGTCCCATACACATGTAATCTTTGTCTCAGCCTGCTTTCTCCAGTTATGGGGCCCTCAGTGTTGTGTTTTTGTTGTGTGTGGGCCATTTATGTCTCTGCTTCTTCCTTTGCTGCTTAGCCCTAGCAAGAATAAGCACCAAAACTCCAGAGGTGATAGCCTTATTAGTTTCATGCTTGACCTGGTATTCCACAATCCAAACCCAAAATTTCAGTGGGAGCCTGTGTTCCTCCCTGGGCTGGTATATGCTAAATGCAAGGAAGAATCTTCTAGAACTGTGGCTGTGAAGTGTGGTGACCTCCAGATATAGGCAGGATTTGCCTTTTGAAATGCATAGAACTTGCCCAAAGTTACGCAGGTTGTAGGAGAATGATAGAGGTGCATTCCAACTGTTTTACTTTCCAGGCAGATTTTCAAGCCTCTGTTCTAAATCATGAAGGAGATGTCTCAGCCTTGCATAGAAAAGTCAATAAAATGTAGTAATCTGGCCAAAAATGTACTCTTGTTCTGTGTGGTAAATAGCTGCATATTTCTCTCTGAAATTTCTCCTCTCTGAAATCACTCCTGAATGACTGTTCAGCCTAAATGGAATCCATCTCATTTATATGAAACTGAAAACACAAAGTGATAATGGACAACTTTGGTACTAAGGCTTTTCCCTTCCCCCTAATTCTGTAGCTGTGTCCCAGCCCCATGCCTTTTGGCAGGCTCTTCCTCTGCTTCTCCCATGCTCCTGTTCTTCATTCCAGCCTTGTCTTTCTGTTGTGGATGCCCTCTTGTTTCCAGCACCTAACCTCTATCAGCTGTTTCCTTTATTGCTGTAATTGCTGTGTATTTTCACACAGTGACCTCTTTGTCACTGTTGGAGCAGCCCAGCTGTTTGATGGCAACAGACTAGTTTGCATGTATTGTTTATCCTGTTTTAATTTAATATTTTCTCCTAGCTGATAGAGGAGGAGGGAAATAACCATACATCCGTTATATTAAGCCAAACAGACATCTTGATTTTGATGATGGTGAGGTTTGCATATTTTATAACAAACAAAATTTTAAATAACTTAGCTTCATTCGTAGTAGTTTTATCAACTAAACTGTTAAAGGAAAGCTACACTGGTAGCAAATCATCATAATAAAAACACAGAATGTTTTGGATTGGAAAGAGCCTTTAAAGATCTCCTTACACACAGACTCACCCCTGCTATGGGCAAGGACATCTTCCACTAGATCAGGTTGCTCAAAGCCCCATCCAGCCTGGCTTTGAACATTTAATATGCAATAAGCAAGAATGAAGACTGATTTTGTTGTCTAAAGATAAACAGCAATAAATGAAGAGAAGGGTAGAGATAGATGGTATATCCAAATCTCAGAAAACTGGAAACCTTTTCTGCTTTTGTTTAGTTAAACAGACAAGGGAAAAACTGTCTGGAATAAGATAGCAGCAACTTTAAAGATAAAAAAGAAATAGATCCACTCCTTTACACTGCGAGTGGATTTTTCCTCTCTTTGGCAATGGAAAACTTGCAGAAATAGATTAGTTAATAGGAGCATAGGGGAAAGGGCCAAGGGATGGTTACTGTCAGTCACAATCAGTGTATGCAGCCAAAGTCTGTGGTGAGATCAAGTTGGTTTGGCCCCCTATGTGGGCTACATCTGCAATCCAAAGTGAACCATTGGTGATGTAGAATTACTCAGGCTAACTTTGCAGAGTACAAATCTTCATTACTTTTTTTGTTGTAGTTCATATAATAAATCCCAATTCCGTGATGTGGTTTTGTTTTGTAAAAATGTGCTTGAAAAAACTGAAGTGCCATATGGCTGTAAGAATGAAGGCTTTTAGAAGTATTACAGAGTGACATCTTTTGAACCTGTTGAACAATTCACATTCCTGACAGAAGCTGGTTCAATAGCTGTGGGTGTGTCCCAGAAAATTAAACATTAGTAATGCTTTCCAGAATAGGTGGGAAATTGTTTTGAAAATGGCACTGGGAAGTATGTTCAATGTTGCACAAAACTGTTATTTTTTAGTCATTTGGGACTATTAATCTGCTTTCCTAGGTCTGCCTGGCTCTTTCTGTGGATATTCTTCAGATGGAATTTTTTAATGGTCACCATTAGTTTATCATTTTAACAAGTGTACAGATAGCTGGAGTGATTAGTAGATGAAATTACTTTGGAATATAAATTCTCATTTGGTCTTTGAGGTTATATTTCATCTCTGTTGTATGCCTTCCTAATTACAAGCATATTTCAATACTTAAAGTTAGAATTTTAAAGGTGTATTATTCAACTTCTCCAGATCAGAATTAAAAACAACATGGGCTGACATGTATTATTTCTTAAAATCTGATAATGTATTTTCTTTCTCATTTAAGGTTAATTATATTTAAAAAATATTAAAATAAGAATTGTTTTAAGCCACAAGGCAAAGTTTGGTGTATTTTTCAATTAAACTATTGTTGGCTGGATTGTTTTGGTTTTTTTCTTTTCTTATTAAAACAACATTATCCTATATTGCATTTTCAGTGGAACATAGCAGTTCATCTCTGAACATGCATCAGTGTGTCCTGTCATTGGTGGCAGCACTGAAGAAAGCTCAGTGCAAATTTTGCAATTTTGTCTTGTCCTCAAGAAATGTGTGAAGACTAAATAAAGAGTACAGGTAACTGTTGGAACAATATGATTTAGGTAACAGCTTTGTGACTTGAGATAAACTCAGAGTATATCTTAACTGTGTTGGATTTTTTCCTTGTGAAATAGTGTCATTAAAACCCAATCTGTGCAAGGCACGTAGAAGATTAATTAACGTTGGGAAGAAAAGAGATGTCTGAGCCTTTCACCTGTAAGGTACCCTTTATCTCCAGCTGAGTTTGCCAGCCTTTAATGCTATTTGTCATCTTCCCCAACAGGTGTCTTGATATTTTTTTCCACAGTGCCTTTTATTCTTTGAATGACTCCTGTAAGGCCAATACCATGTATTAGAATATTATCCTCTCACAATGAAGGCTTTACATATTTTTTTGGCTTACAGCAAAAGGGCACCTTCATTTAACTGTATACAGCTTTTTACAAACACGTAATTTAAGGGCACATTGAGAAAGATAAAATGTCTATTCCCAGTTTAAGGGTGTTGTATATACAGATTCAAGGCCTGTCTGTTACAATTACTTTTATAGAACTGTTTTTTACAAAGAGGGTGTTGTTCCTTATTTTCTGCTGAATCAAACACACACAAGGATGGTTCTACATACAGCTTTGCTGCGGTGTTATGGTGCACACTCGTGGGTGGTCTTCACCCATGCAAGGAGCCATATTGGCTTCTGCTGTTGGATTGTAAGGAATGAAATAAATGGGTTATGTAGACAAGGACTCCTTTAATGAACAATGTCCTTAGGTAGTGATTGTTAGGGCAGGATGGACCTGTCTGGCTGCTTCTAAATGTGAAGTAATCTAATTTTTTGTTAATGGTAAAGCTATTACATGATTTGCAATAAAGGAATGGTAGGATCATTCTCACTGTGCTGCTCTTTTACATTGATGCTTCTTTTGTGCTATTTACATGAATATTCACACTTTTGTCTTTACATTTTTGGTATATGTGTTTAAGTACATACTTATATAAATGTATGCATCATATTTAATTATATTTTAGCACATTATTGAAAAAGCATAGCGTTATTGTGATACTTTTTCATAGTATCTTAAATCTCTCAATCAGATAGAACTGATTTTTTGTATGCTTTTTTCCCTTTTTTCCTGGTTGCACCTTTTGGCTCTCCTTAAGGAAATATATTTTGCCTGAGCAATGTCTTGAGTTTAGATAACCCTGAGCTTCAGTGCTTGTAGGAATCCTGCCCTGAGATGCATGCTGTCCTTTAACTTCTATGGGAACCTTATCATAAGCACAGTCTGCTTCTTCTCCATGTTCCAGTGTAAGGCATCTGTATTTAAAATAGTGGGGATAATCTCTGTTTTGATTGCATGTGTCCAAGGCTAAAAAAGTTGTGGTTGCAGTATATCTTACTTTAAAAAAGTGATCTTTTTGCAAATCTCAGATTTGGATAAGACAACAATTTTTATTTTTCTGAGATTGAGGTTTTTGTTTTTTTTTCTGTAAATTTAATGGTAATTTGGTTTTATTAGATCATTCTGCATTTTGTTGCATGACAGAGGAAATGGGGTTTTTAAAGATGTGGGCTATTGACAGTTTAGGTGTCAGATCTAACACAACGAAATGGCTTACTAGGATCATGGAAAGCTCTAAAATTCTTGTATTGTCACTGAATCTTCTGTAAAGTCAGTTTTAATGGAAATAGGTGATCAATGGTTTTAATTGTGTCAGAAAGTATTTAAATCTTTTAAATGGTTGTTAGTTGCTGTTAGCTAGAAGGATTCTAATGATACCAAAGTGTCTCTTCACTGAGGAGCTGCTGGTTATCTGGCACTGGTTACTTCATGGATCAGAAACATGTTTGTCTTACAGGAAAAGCCTGTCCAAAATTTCTCCACACAGAAATGAACTGTTCATTTCCCCCTAAAGTCCTTCAGTGTGCAAGGTCTTGTAGAACTGTGCAATTCCGTATGGAAAAGTACATACGATGTCTACTTTAGTTACATTACACCTGAATTATCTTTTTTTTTTTCACTTCTTGGATTCCTAAGTGACAGTGGAAAAGTCAATGATGAGATTTTAAATTACTTGTAGTGGCTGTACTTTGCTTCTCTTGGTGCCAAGGATGAGATACATCCTCATGACTGAAGGAGCTTGTCTGGTGGCCACCTGTCCAGGGTAAGCATCCACATGTGTCTGTGTGTATTTAAGCAAAGACCCCATTGAGTGTAAACAGCGTATCCTACTCCACATCCCATACTCTGGTCTGGCTTGAGTCCAGGAAGTGGACCTAAGTCCAGGAAGGGAGCAGGAAGAAATAGGCTCTGTCAGAGTAAGTGTAACTTGGAAACTTCCCCTTTTTCTCTTCCACCTTTCTTAATAGTGAGTTTATTGCAGTTTCTTTCCATCATCGAGGGCTGAAACCATAGTGAATAATGTCAGGGAGGCAGGCAGCCCTATGAGGAGAACATGGTTTAAGCTGGTTCGGAAAGACAGCTTTATCTGGTTTGGGTTGAAGGATACTGCACAGTCATTATCAAGTCTTGGAAACTTTTTTTCTGGGAAAGTAGACTCTTAACATGATCAACAACACAGCAGCAGCAAGCAGCACCTATGTAAATGGCAGTCATAATTTCAAGAAAAGGCAAGGGATACCTTTTCATGGAGAGAAATCTGACCATGAGCTATTTACACCAGAAGCTGGCAAATGTATTTTGCACTGAGAAACTGACTTAAGGGAACAGTAACAGTGTTGTGGCCTCATTTAGGCAAATCTTAAGCCTTTGGAAGTTTAACAAGAGAGAAAGTGTTTTAAAGTTTCCAGAGTCGAGGACGACTGGCACATTCCACCACTGCAAATGCTGCAAATGGTCATGTAACTGTCAAAGTTACTCTTGAAGCGTTGACTGCTAAAATAAAAGAAGTATATTTTTAGGAAATCTGGGAGTAAAGATAGACTCTGAGTAGGAACACTGTCTTTTACTATCCTTGTAATTGTTGCAATTCTGTCAAGAACTTGTAAGATCTTCAAATGTTTTCTCCTAAAACTAGTGCTACTGGTTTTGTGATTGCCTAAACTTGAGGGGAAACTTAACTTACCATACCTTATATCCCATTAGGCACCTGTTGTTCCAAGTACCAATTCAAGTGTGTTTGACCGCGCCGGCCCTATAATGAATAAAATGTAGATTTCATTTTTAGGGCTATTATAAAGCAGGAATCACTGCAAGGGAAAAGAAAAAGCATCAATAAATAGGTGTGGAATGACGCCTATTTGGAATCACGTAAAAGGATTGATTAATTCCATAAAGTCCACATTTCCTTACATGTCAAAGGGTTCCTTATTGGTATGACTCCATCTTGACATTCTCCTAATCCATGACTAGGTTAACTTGGTGAGCAAAATACCTCCATCGTCCCTTTTCTGTCTAGTTGAGCTGCTTTATTCAGTATTTCTCTACTTCTGAAGGTGTAAGATTCCTTTCTATATAACATAATGGTAAGGAGGATTTTGCAATTTTGAGCTTTATTAACTGAATTAATACCTTCAGCAAGACTACAGGTACAGAATGTATGCTTTTACTGAAAGTATATTTAATTTTTATCACTTTTGTGACAGTTCTGCTGCCTTTTGTCTGGAAACAAAATGGGTGAAGATGAAAAAATTGGCACATAATGTAATGCTAATGTATCTATATTGTGGGGTTTTTTTTCTAAGTAGCGAGTAGTGTAATGGCTTGAAAGAATTGGAGAATTTGAAAAGAGAGATTCCCTCCTTTGTTTTACATTATCTAGCTCTGCTGAGGAAAAATGTATGAAAAGTTTTCATTGTGAGGTGGGGGAGATTCTTTCTATCAGAGAATATCAATGCCCAGGACCTCACTCTTAATGGCATCAAAGCTAATTCAACCTGAACAATCCTCAGTCTATGGGTGGGAAGATAGTAGATTTCTGTAAAAAGGTGTGCAAAGATACAAAATAATCAGATGTTGCAGTTATTAGCAAAGAGAAGACCTGTACACTTAATGCCATAACTGGCATTTTCTTGGCCAGAAAGTTCACGAAGCTCCAGATATTTTGAGAGATTATTTTTTCTAGTTCTGAATATTAATTTTTCCCAGACCTACTTGCCATTACTATCATTAGACATCACCTTTGTTGTGGTTATAACAAGGAAACTCCCCACAGTGAAGATCAATGTAGAGTCAGGTAATTATAGTTTGTATCTATGTTAACAAGCATTGATTATTTTGTAGTCAACTGGTGCTGGTAATGCAACCTAGAAGTCTTCCACAACTTAAAAAAAATCTCATATTTTAAGCTATTCTTGTAGAAAATGTAGAGATCATTCATTGTAGGGAGCAGGAGTCAGAAGTAAACCCAAATGATGGGTGCTCCAGGTCATGTAGTCTATTGTCACTGAATGAACTTGTCTGAATTCAGTTTTCCTAGAATGATTATTCAGGAACACACCAAAATTTTTCCGAGACTGCTGAGAAAATAAATACATAAAATACCTTATTTTCTTATTATGTCATCTTCATGTAGATATAAAAATTCAGTGTTAGAATTTAGCATTTCATTATGCATTAAGGGCTTTGACAGCTGGTCTTGTTGTTTGTTCTAGGTATTTTGACCTTTCCTAGACACTTCACCTGTGAACTGCCAGAGGTGTCTGTGTGTGTGTGAGACTTCATAGCTGGCAATCATGAGAATGATTGCTTAGAAAATCGGTATAGATAGACAGACATGTTTTGTTTCCTAGATTATTTTAAGAACAGAAAAAATGGGCTTTTTTTGTCAACCTCGGTTGTCTGTGCTGAAGAATTTTTACTGTTAAGTTATTATTTCCTAATTCTAAAACTTACCGATGAATTTGTCTGCTCTGCCATCTATTGATTAGAAAGACAGCAGACATTGTCTCAGTTTACCCATTAAAGTCACTATTTCTCCAGTCCTTCATCAAAGCTTTCCTGTTAGTATGCCTGCAAAACACTGAACCAGAGGTTAAGCAACAACCATACTGTGGCAAATTTTATCTTAGCAAATGGTAGCCTTGCCAAGTTCTCATCAGGCAGACATGAAGTATTCTTCTTATGGGGAGAGGTGATGTGTATGGCTAAGGGCAAAGGCTCTGTTTTCATGAAAATAACCCTTGCAGGTAAAAGAGAAGGAAGGAGACCTAACCCTGTGTTTTGGATATTTTTCCCTTATAGAAGTGTTCTTCAGTTTTCCTCAAAGAAGGAATGTTTGACTGTCCCTAGTCAGTGGTTGGGGCAGAAGGAGGATGGTGTAGCTTAGTTCTCTAAATTTGTCTGGTATTGCCTTCATCTTGGCTGATGCTGTGATGATGAACATGACAAATGATTCCCTGTGAAAACCAAAGAACCAACATAGTTCTTCTGTAGAAGAAACCAGTTGTTCCAACAACAAAAGTTGTTCATACGTCTCTGTTGTATGCTGATGGTATGTTGATCTTTCATTCCTGGGGCGTCTTCATCAAAATCCAGGATTAACCTTCAATATCATGCCTAGGCTGAAGTGCTGGAATCCGTCTCCCACCTATTGCTGTAGACAAACAGTGGCTTGGCTGTTCCTGTACAAGCCTCTTTTAGACTAACAAACCCTACTAGTGTTGAGTTCAGCATGAGAGCCAGCAGCCACTCACCCATCTGCCAGTTTTGTGTAATCAGAAGTAATTAAAGCCTTTCTTTTGTTGAAGCTTTACTGGCGCAGTGAGGAATACCTGACTCTTGAGGCCAGATTCTGAATGCCTGAGGAAGAACATGTTGCAGGATGGCCATGGGGCTGTGAGGCTGGAAGAAAGGGAGCCTTGGCCTGGCTTCTACTTCTGGAACTGTTCAGAGATTTTGCCCAGTGAAGGGTTTTGACACAACTGAGTAAACACAAAATTTAGCTTAGGTTTTGTGGTCTTGCAATCAGTATAGTGTCCTAAGTAAAATAATTTTTGAGTGGTTTATATACTTGGGTATTGCTGTTAATCTATGAACATGAAACACTTGTTCAGCATTAAGTTTTAAGAGTCACCTGAACTAAATGCCATTTTTACCCCTTAAAAATTGAATGTAGCATCTATTTAAAATATAACTTATGGTTTATATCAGCTAAAATCAGCTGTTCCACTTCTTGAAGTCTTTTCAGTTCTAAAAAGACCGTCTTTTCTCTAGGGAAATGAATAATGTAGGTTAGCTTGTTTCTGTGGGCATTTATTACAGCCACATAGAACAGTTCCTGGAGAGGTTTTCTATTTCTTATTTAGCAGCAGTGAAAATCGCAATTATTCTATTTACTTGGCTTGCCACTATGGCAAAGAGTAACTCTTTGGACTGTGAGGAGGAAATGTTTATTTTCTCTGGCTGCTCCTTGCATATGCTGGTCCAATTATAATTAAATACGAATATTTACTGATAAAATGGGGCATTTCTCAAGTTGGGCTAAATTGATTTTTTAAATCCAATATACAGGCGAAGGCAACCCATCTTGTGTTTTGTGTAATGCTGTTCATTATACAGAACTAATAGACAGTGTAGCGAATCAATAAAATATCACCATATATGTCAGATGAACACTAGGGCTGTAAATTCTTCATCAGGAAGAATCTGTAGAGGAAAAAGGGAAACAGAAAGCTAGATCAAAAGCAGTGTGAGGAATTAATGCGGAGAAGATGAAAGGGAAGGAAACGAACAATAGCGTTGATGTAAGTGGAGGATTAGGTAAAGCAGAAGCAATCATTTTTTATGGAACAGATGAAAATAAATTGAGAATAATTGTTATGGGAGGTGCAAGTGGTGGCAAGTTGAAAATGACATGTATTTAATGGCCTGATGAAAAACTAGGGCTTGTTCGTGAATTGTGCCTGTGATTCATTTCCAAGGAGTAGCTTTCTAATACTTCTTGTAGTATTGAGTGTTGTTCTATCTGTGGCATTCACACAAGCTTATTGGATTCTTTCGAAAGTTAAAATACTGTGCTAGCATCATTCAGTGTTATTTAGCTCCAGATAAAAATTTCATTTAAAATATTTGAAGTCAAGAAAACCTTCCATTCACATCTGCTGACTCTGTATACACAACGCTAGGTTAACTGGCTTGCTTAAAGAAGTATTTACAGACACAGTTCATTACATTTCTGCAGCTTAACTCTGAAAGTTCCTAGAATACAGCATAAACTGAAATTATTATTGGGGCAAAATTTTACCTGTTTGTAAGCACTCTAAATGCTGTTATTAATGTCCTGGGAATAAGGAAAGCCTATTTTACAAAACTGTGCATTAGGCTGATGTACAGTTCTGTTATGAAGAGTACTTTGAGAATGATCAGGACCTGGTGTTTATTGTGTTCCCTGGCTGTCTTCTGCTGTATCCTACTTCATGCAGCAGGTAAAGGAGCCAGATCCCTGGTTCTCAAATCTCGGGGTCATCCCATTCTCTCACAGAGCAGCAGTAGTTCTGTAAACTATCAGTGTCCTTGTGCTAAGGAAAGATCAACAAGACAAATCTGAAGGGACAGTGCTATCTTCTTTCTTGAGTCTTTTTCCCACAACTAGTAGGGAAGTCCTGAGTAGAGGGTGGAGGAGGCATTTGTTCTTGAGGGAAATTTGTTGTTCATTGGTTTAAAAGATTCTTCCTGGAGAATCCTAACTTTTCCCCCACGATTCTGCGATACTACTCACATCAGCCAAGAGCTATGATGGTTACACCTGTAGGAGATTTTGGAACTTGTTATTCCTGACTGTCCTTTGTTTGCCAAAGTTTGTCTATAAGTCAAAGCATTGTACATGGTGGTGCCAGAGGGAAGCAAGTGTGATGTTGTGATATTCTGTCACTAATAAGTGGGAGGCTGTATCTATCAACATTTTGCTGCTTTTCATAGCAGTATATTCAAGCTCACCTCAGTACTTGTTGCTCTGTCTCTGCTGTTCTCAATTCCTCACCACCTTTTGAATAATGAGGCCTTGAATTATAGACACTCGATGCTACCAAGGTCTTTATAGCTCTCTCCCTACCACTTATGATCTGTTTGATGTTTCTCGTGTGTGAAGTTTGCTTTGTTAAGATTATTTTCTCAGTAGGGCCTCTGTATAGACAGGGACTATGATTTCCCTGCTCTGAAATTGTGTCCCTTGTCTTTTTGACCTTGTTATACAGTAGTTATTTTATTGAATCCAAAATTCATTTCTCATTTGCTGGTGTTTTCTTTTAACATTACTGAACATTTTCCTCGAAGTTTGCAACTTGCTTTTGGAATTTTTTTTGAAAAGTTCTTCGGCTTTTAAATGCTTTTTGTCTTCTACTTAATTTTTTCATTTTGCCTGCTATTTGCACTATATTATATTTCCTGCTGATATACTTGCATATAACCTTTCAAGCTATTAAGAAATATTAGAAAGGTCTTTTTGCTTTGTTTCATTGACCATTTCCTAAATTTTCAGTTTCCAGCAACATTAATTTTCTGGATTTTAGGTGCAGCCTTCTGAAGGCCTGGATCTCAAAGAATGCCTTGTGCAGTTATATTTTCTCTTATTTTCTGGGTTAAAGCTTGTATGGAACAAAATAGTTAATGTGGTCTGTTCAGTCTCAGGTGCTTCCAACTATTTGCTGTTATAATGTCAAAGTTAAATCTTGTTTCATAGTGAGAATGAGTTTCACACATCTTGAAATAAATTGAGATCAGCTGATTGCTCCCCCAAATCCTGTAATTGTAATTCTCCAATTGTAATTGGAGGTAAACTGCAATTGCTTCTACTCTGTATGGATATACTGTCCTTGTGTAGAAGAGGTGTGTGATTTGGACTGACTTATCCCCTTAAAAGCAAGGATGCCCCCAGCAAAGTTTAGTGTGGATAAGGGAGAAAAATTAGTTCAGAATCACTGAGTTCCTTGCATTGAGCTCTTCTCCAGTCTCCTAAGAGAAGGAGGAATTTCTCTTGTAGAGATTTTCCTGATTCTTTCATCCCTGAATGGAGCATCTCTGTGTTCTCATGCGAGGACCATTTCAAATGACTGGGATAGTGGAGTCTGTAAGAGTGAACAAGGGTCCCCATCTCTTAGACAGGATGTTTTCTGCAATGTGTGTTAGAACCCGGACAGATTTACTGGGCTCAGGAATTGGGCCCTCATTTAAAAGTGCTGTGAGAAAGTGGGAAAGTGTTGTGACTTCTAGGACTTTAAATATGAAAATGTGAGGATCCACAGATAAACCTCCCACATTTTCCCATCTCATTGATGTTTTACAGCTACACTGGAGAATATGAAATGATGGCTGCTGGAATGAAAGATTCCGTCTTGTCTTCTAAGGTTTTTGAAAAAGTTGATAGAAAATCTGGTTAAGAAATACTAATGGACTTTCTGAAAAATCCCAAAATGTTTTTAGAGATACACCATAGTACAATTCTATGAAAGATAAGCCTTTTGTGACAAAACCTAAAAAAAAAAGAAAAAAAAAAAGAAAAGAAGAAAAAAGAAATCTATACATTTCCCATGGTATTTAAACCAGCAAAGCCAACTGAAGTGTCAGGATGCCCCTTCTGTTGCTGCCTGAGAAACAGAGTCATGATTGTTAGGTATTTTCTGTGCATTTTCTTCCAATCTGACATCTAATTGATATCTAAATTGTATCTCCATAATATCAGTGTTGTTGTAAATGTGCAGCTTAATGTGTGGTGATTGAATGTTTTATTTTGGACAGTGTAAAACTCACTCTGTTCTTTTTGACAGCTGCTTAAAAGACATGTATTTTTGATTTGTCCAAAATCTGAATATTTATAGGTGATTAAAATAAAGAGGTTGTTTAGCAGGTGCTGACCACAATTTTGTAGCTGCAGTATCATAATCACTTCATGAGGCTTCTCTGTTAAGGAAATTGTCTTTGTTTAATGCTAAAGGATGTAGGTAATCTGTCTCTAATGCCAAATTATTTCAGGGTGTGCACTTCACTTTTTCCCCTACATTTACGTAGATCGGAAAACTGAATGTTCCAAACAACTTGTGGAACAGTTTCCACATCAACTTTTATGTAGTAAAAATGTAATTAAAATTGTTCAACCTGAAACATAAAAAGGAACTAAAATTTAATTTATATGGCTTTTAAAAAGAAAATAGTTTCTTATTCAACTGGTTTTGTTAGCATGGTGGATTTGAATTTACCCCAGTAAAAGTCAATGCAAGCCACTGTCGCCTATTTAAATGTAAGTAGCTGGAACCATGAGGAAATACTGAATTTGAGGAGGTATCTATTCACACACATTACTTTTATGCCTTTTGAGTGAATTCATGGTAATCAGTTTGTTAACATAAACAATACGATCCCATTAACTTCTAAGGTAAATAGCATTAGATGCAAACATCTTTTTTACATTGCTACATGACTTGATTTGTTCTGCATATGGAAACACTAAAACTTTTTTGCATTTCCTCTTTTGTGTAAGCAGCTTATGACTCTTGTGATAACTCATCTTTTACCTGCTGTGTCAGCTTTGCATCCTTATCCCCTGTGCACTGGCCTGTGTTCTTCCCTTTTCTATTTATCACTGACACATCTGGAGTGATGACATTCTTATTCCCTATTCTGCATTTATTTTAAAGCTGGAGGAGGGGTTTCTAAAGAGGGAATATGCTTACTGCTACTACTAATTCCTTACACTTATTTCTTTTCCCTGTAAGATGGTTGGTGTGTTTTGATAAAAATGAGTATTTTTGTCTTGGTATTGGTCAAATATGCCTAAGAGAGATGATTCAAGTGTGTGGTTGGGGAGCAGGAAATGAATGGATTTGGTAAGGATTTCATGATGCTATTACTTCTCACCAGCTTCTGAAAAGTTATCAGATAATACCACTTGCTTTGGTTTTAAAGTCATTAAGCCTTGAAGGTAACCGAACAATGGGAATAGATTTATACGTATTTTTATTTCATCTAGACTCTTCTTCCTCAATGCTTATTTTTAATTCTAAAATGAAAGTCCACTTAAATCTCCTGGCTCAAAGAAAAGGTCTCCTATAAACGCTTTTTCTTATACTTGAGAAACATTAGAACTAGTCTGGCTGTTATAATTTTATTGTTTACCTTAATCCAAATGCTTGGTAGAGCATACAGAACTGATCTTTTTGGCTCTTTGATCAAAGGGCATTGCAGATAAGATCAAAAGAGATTTGGCTTTTGAAAGAATCAGGTTTGATTCTATGATGTGCTTATTGTTCTGAACCATCTGGGGCAGTGTGGGGAAGATATGTAACAGCAAATATTTTGCATGTGAAGCTTTTAGTTGAAGTGCTGAATAACCTTGGACTGGGCATATCCAAAGGACTGGTGTTGACCTATATCCTGTTGTGACAGCTGAGAGCAGCAGGTTGGAACTGCTGGATGAAATCCATACCCAGTTGCCCACTGTACTTTCTTCTTGTCACTACACAATGTCAAATCAAAGACTTTTTTTTCTATTTTTTTTTTTAAGTGTTGCTTATTTTAGCTGTTTACTAATTCAGAGAGAATATAGACTTGCTGCCATGGTAGTACAATGGGGAAAGTAATTTAAATCAGTGGCAGACTGTGTCCAGTCTGAGCATCTACCCTACATAACTAGGCCAGGGTGGAATACAACTCCCAAATAAAATAATATGGTACTTTTCTTTCTCATTAGCTGTTTTGGTGCCTGCCGATTTTGTTGGATCCCTGTATCAAGTTGTAAATGGTGTGTGAAATAAAACACTTCTCAGTTGATGGGTATGGTCCTCATGATTACAAATGCTCTTCAAATTGCTGCAGTACGTTTTGTTTAGATCAGACATGGACGTCTACCTAATTCATAATGTTCAGTTTAGAAAGGAGATAGAAAGAAGGCCAGTTGGAACTGGTTTATAGAAAGAAGGCCAGTCAGAACTGGTTTATAGAAAGAAGGCCAGTTGGAACTGGTTTTTGATATCTGGGTGGTAGTACTGGGAGTTCCTCACTGGCCGGTATTAATTCCCACCCCTCTCCTAATTATGAAAACAAGAATTAGAGACTTGGGACTTACACATGACTTGTCAGCAGCACATTGACCATCAATGCAGTAATTCATTAATTCTTGACTCTAAGCTTGAGATCAGGCTTTTGGTGATACAGTCTATTAAAAAAAAAAAGTAAAATCTGTCTTAGCTTGAGTATCCTTATTACATAGCTTTTGCTGAATCAAATGAATATTCACTAAATGAATATATGTATTAGGTGAATACTTAAAAAGAAAGAAATGTATTCCAAAATGTGTTTTTTCTAAAAGGGTAGTATGAGTTCTAGTCTGTCGTGTTTTGTAATGGCACTTTGGTATGATAATGTCATTCTATTCTTTGAGAATTTATACTGTCAAATGGGATAGGGCTTGGGATCTCTGTGTGCCTCTGAAGTGAAAGAATGGAAACTCGGCAGCTCAAAGTCATTTTGGAATCAGGCTTGCTTAATGATTTCAGTATATAGACATGAGTCATGACTCAATAGCTACTAAACCAACTCTGTCTACCTTGTCACAATCTATTAATCGATGTGTTTTTAGCTCCCAGCATAATGTTCCTAGTCACCCAGATCCTGTCATTGGTCCCTATGCTAAACCCCAATTCAAGATAGAATATCCTCAACAGATTATCCTATCAAACAAGGAAAGCTGAGTGCAATGCAGCTTTCAAAGTGCCCTGTATGCGCAGGATAGCAATACCGTTTGAACCACCTGCACCATTTTTCAGCCGTCTATCAGCAGTATCTGTAGCCAGGTCGGAGTGTATTTAGCTGGGCAGAGCCAGGGCATTTGTCTCTGTGGAGCAAAGTGAAAAGGAAAGCAAGTCATATTCTTTCTTCTTTTCCACAATATTCCAATAGACATCCATATTCCCCAAACCTGTACAGCTGTACTTTTTGTGTCTGAAGCTGTTGCCAGCAGATGTCAATTATTTTTAATTGCTATTTTATTTTCTTGGTGTATTTTTAACTTCTGCCCCCCCCCCGTAGCCTTAGTGGGCTCAGTCAGGTAACAAGTACAAGATGTCATTTTAATAATGACTCTGCAAGGAAAACTGAAGGAGTAAAACAAAGCATTTGCTACAGTGAAGCGTTTTTGTTGCATACAGACTGTCTACTAGATTTTGCAGAGAGGATCAGTTCCCTGGTGAATGCTCGAAGAAAGCCCTTGCTGATTAGAGGTGATGAAGGCCATCACTTCTCCCTCTCCCTTTTGTTTTGATTCTGTTGTTGTTGAGCTGAGGAGCTGATGCCTGTGGTGTGCTCTTTTCCTTGGTCTCTCTGCTGGCATGCTCCCATTTCTAAAGTGAGATCTACCAAAGCAGCTAATGGTAATTTGCATCTGTAAGTGCTACTTTAAAGAAAAGGGAGATAATTTCAATGTGTGCACATATGTTTGATTTATTCTAGTGGTTATGTGCTATTTGCTGTTCTTGTGATTATGGACTGCCCATTCTGTGAATGTGCTTAATACTTTGAAAACTTGAAAGTTATGATGGCACCCCACACAATGTCAAAATGTGCATTTGAAGTAAAAGCCCAGCAATTCAGCGCATCTGGTCTTGTTCATAGCAGGTAAAAGGCTGCCTTGATGACACTTAGAGCAAATGAATTTCTCTCCTGCAGTCATGCACTGAATAAATTGCTTGATCTAGTTCGTCACAAAAGGACGTGATCTATAAATAGTTAACAGAGCTTTCTTCAGGACAAATGATCTATAGACTGGAACTCTCTCGGGGTCTTTTAAAAAAGTAAGTGCTGATATGAACAAAAGGAAAGTTTGTTTTAAAAAAAAGACCTTTTTAATGAGATTGAAACTCACATACTTTAACTTCCTTTTGAAAGCATCTGGCCAACCACTTCAAAAGTCCAAAAGGCTAACCTTACAGTCACTTGAAGAAAAGAAAAAAGGTCAGTCTGCTAATCTGATGTGAATATATTGTCAATAACTGAAAATACAAGATAAAACAGCTGGTTAATTTGAATCAAAGAAATTGCTGTCATATAAGCATCAGTGAATTCAATTTTTACAATTTTAGGCTTAAAGGAACTTCTTTTTATGACATTTTTATACATTTGTCGATATACCACACTGTTGGCCACAGGGTCTCTTTCTGTCCTGTATGCTCTTTCATGCACTTTTTTTGGCAACTAATATTGCAAGGTTTTAGACCATTGGTATTTGTGATAAGCAAAACTTCTAAGACATTTAAGTGTGCTAAAGGAAGCATCCATCTACCAAATTTCATCATAGCCTTTTAAGAAGGAAGAAAAATTCTATAAAATCATAGAGTCATTAAGGTTGAAAAATATCTCCATGATCAATGATTCCAACCTTTGTTTGAACACACCTTGTCAGCTAAACCATAGCACAAAGCCAGCTTTTCCAGGGGAATGCTGTGGGAGACAATACCAGAAGCTTTACTGTCATCCAGGTAGGCAATAACCACAGCCTTGCCCTCATCCACTAGGTGGGTCACCTGGTCATAAAAGGAGACCAGGTTGGTCAAGCAGGACCTGCCTTTCCTAAACTCATTCTCTCCGGGCCTGACCCCCAGTTGTCCTGTCCATGCTGTGTGATTGCACTCAAGACAATCTCTTCCATAACCTTCCCTAGCACCAAGGTCAGGCTGACAGGTCTGTAGTTGCCCAAATCCTCCATCTCGCCCTTCCTGTAAATGAGTGTCACATTGGCCAACCTCCAGTCACCTGGGACCGCCTCAGTTAACCAGGACTGACGATAAATGGTTGAAAGTGGCTTGGTAAGCTCTTCCACCAGCTCCTGCAGTACCCTCGGATGGATCCCATCAGCCCCATGGAGTTGTGAGTGTCTCAGTGGCACAGCAGGTCACTAACTGCCTCCTCCTGGATTGCAGGGGTTCTGTTCTGCTCCCTGTCCCTGACTACCAGCTCTAGGGCTGGTTGTCCTGAGGAAAACCAGTCCTTCTGTTGAAAACTGAGGCAAAGAAGCTATTAAGTACCTCAGCCTTTTCCTCAGCCTTGGTTACAATGTTCCCCTTAGCATCCAATAAAGGATGGAGATTTTCCTTGGCCTTCCTTTTTGTTGTTAATGTATTTATAAAAACACTTTTTATTATATTTCACAGCAGTGGCCAGATTGAGTTCTAGCTGAGCTTTCGCCTTTCTAATTTTCTCTCTACATGATTCTTGTACTCTTCCTGAGTGTGCTGCCCCTTCTTCCAAAGGTCAAAAACTCTCATTTTTTCCCCTGAGTTCCAGCAAAAGTTCCCTGTTCAGCCAGGCTGATCTTCCCTGCCACTTCTCCTTTGGTACATAGCAATAGCCTGCTCCTGCACCTTTAAGATTCCCATCTTAAAAGTATGTCCAGCCTTTCTGGACCCTTTGTTAATAAAGGTGGTTTCCCAAGGGACTCTGAATCATTAAGTTCTCTTTCACAGAGTTGAGAGCAGTCATCTTGAGAATGCTCTCTATGGATTTCCCTACCTACATGACCTGTGCCTGTGAAGTTGGAGTTTTAGTGGCAGTACGCATGCAGGCCAGGATGGTGATGGTGACAAAGGGGCAGGCATGTGTTGCTGCTGTGGATGTCAATCCTGTCAGTGTCTCCAGGACACATCTAGCACTGGGACTAGCACCGGCAAGCACAGTGTGTGCACATATGACTGGGCAGAGCTTAAGAAGCAGAGATATAACTGTGAATGCTTGGAGGCCAGAAGGATCCTTAACTAGAGAGAAGAGAAAACCATCTATTTAGAAATTTGCCACTGTTTTTTGGGAGAGCAAATCATTCTGTGCCTACAGAGACAGTGAAAGTTAAGTTTTCCTAAGTCAAAACCAGGAAATCACTTGAGCAGGTGAAGGTCACTGGCTTGATCAATTTTAAAAAAAATTAAAACAGCATAGTACAGTCCCCTCATCTGGGTGAGGAAGTAGACTAAGGCTTCTCTAAACAACTGAAGGAAATCTCTATCATGGGATGTGCTGGTCATGGGGACCCTGACGTCTTCTAGAAGGGCAACATATGGGATGAATGGTGGAAGGTTTCTGAATGGTGTTTGGGATAACTGTTTGATACTGGTACTGGGTGGATGAACTGGTGTTGACACACCCAGATCTGCAACTCACTTCCAAGGAAGACCTGGTTGAAGAGGTGATACCAAAGATAGTCTTGGCTGTGACAGCTGTGAAATAAATGGCTGTTGTTTAGCATCCTGAAGGAAATGAAGAAAACGATTAGTAGGGTACAGATCCTGGACACCAGGCTAGTGGATGTCAATGTGTTCTTTATTTATGCAAGATGCTGCACTTGCATTTGGACAACTTCAGATATCAGTACAGGCTGGGGGATAAATGGATTGAAAGCAGCCATGCTGAGAAGGATTTGGGGGTGCTGCTGAGATGAGAGGTTTCATGGGAACCTGTAGTAGTGTGGGCTGCATCGAAACAGCAGGTCGAGGAAGGTGATAATGTCTGTCTATGCTGCTCTGGTGAGATCCTACCTGAAGTGGCATCAACCTGACAGACTTGTTTGATAAATTGACAGGATCTGTGGTCCAGGGGAGAGCAGTGAATGTCATTTACCTGGACTTTAACAAGTCTTTTGGCATGATTTCATCCAACAAGATAAAAAGCCAGTTGAGTGGTCAGACTCAGTGGGCCATGGTTAATGGGTTGTACTCTGCTCAGAGGTCACCAAGGGACTGCAAGGGTCTGTATTGTGACCAGCTGTGTTCAACAACCACATCAATACCTGGAGGCAGCAGTGGGGGTGCACAGTCCTAAGATCTACAGAAGGCAGAACTGGAGAATGAGTTCAATGCAGTCAAGGGCAATGCTGCCACCCAGTGGGACCTTGGCAGGCAAGAGCAATGGGCTAATGGGAACTTTATAAAACTGACCAAAGACCATGACTGTCTTGTAGACACAGTATTTGATGTGGTATGAGTTTTGAGTAGAAAGATCTAATGACCTCCCTCTGTCTGCAGGCTACACCTCTCTTAATAGAGCACAGGGCACTGATAGCAAATTTTGGTGCCAGGGCTTCCTGCTGGCTCAGTCACGTCCTGCTGACATATCTGCCCACATCTTCAAGTCCTTCTCCACAGAGCTGCTCCCTAGCCAGTCAGGTCGCAATGTCTCTTTGTGATAGGTTCATCCTTCCCATATGTTTGGCTTAAAAATTAGTCTTGAATTTCACAAATTTTCACATTTCATTAACCCCTTCCTCTTGCCTGTCTAGGCCCCTCTGGATGGCAGCCCTGCTCTCAAATGTTTAATCCAGTTTTGTGTCATCTGTAAACTTGACAAGAGTATACTGGCATGTCTTCCAGGACATGGTCCTGGAAAATGTCAAACACTTTGAGAGTAACCAGACCCTGGGTCACTAGTCAATACAGTCTAAAGAACAGCAGATAACGCATATACAAGTAGGAGCTTAACTAATAAGAACTGCCCACACGGGAAATGTAAGTGGGTTTCTTTGCATTTATGCATAATTCATTTGCATTGATGAATGACAACATGTAAAGTGCTATTTGGTTGCTACTATTTCCTAATGTGGCAAATATGACTCTGATTTTGTTCAAGGTTCTAAAAGACAGCATGGGGAAGTTAGAGCATGTTGTATGAGAAGACCCAATAGTTTCCAAGACAACTCTGCAAATTACCACATGTTCTTACAGGCTCCAGGTAGCCAGTAATTTTCATGATAAGGAAGTGTGTCGTGGTTACTTGCTACAGGAGTACATAGATGCAGGATAGTATTTGAACTCTTCTGCTGACTGAATTTTTTTTTTTTTTACATTAAAAACTAGCAAAATATTTTACAAAATGCCTAGGGCTTCACGCATCATGCTTCTAAAGGAAGTCTTGGGCTCACCAGCCCCATAAAGACTTTCCTCACATTCTTGAGGTTGAAGAGGTAAGGGATGATAGCTTTGAAAGAGGGCAGTTTTTACTTGCCCTTTCCATTCCCATGTGCTTCTCCATTGTCTGGACAGTGGATTAGATGAGAGTTACATGAATTTTGTGAAAACAGTTTGGGAACTAAGAGCTGCTTTATCCAGCTCAATTTGGCTTAGTCTGAGGTCACTGCAGACTGTTACTGAATATTGCTGCCTATGACTGGACCTTCTATAGCCACACTGTGCTCCAAGTTCTCTGGGCACCCCCTCTTCTGCACAAGAAGCAATACCTATCCTTTACCTGATTTGTAAAAATGTGAAAACTCTCCTTGCTGTTTTGGTATGGATGGTGTGGTTAGCAGTGATGGAAGTAAGGAGTCTTATGCTTGAGGTAGTTGCTTTTTTCACAGAAGATAAGAGCTTTATGTGGGTTTGAAGAAAGTCCTCAAACATATAAGCAACCTCACATTTGCAAGAGTTATGCTTCCTGTTATTGTTCCTTCTTTGCAGGAATGATTTGAAAGTTCACTTTGCAGAGCCTGTGCTGCCTACTGGATGTGCCTTAGATTAATGCCAGTTGAAGGGAGTGAAGGCAATGACAGTGAATATTCATATATATCCTATGAAGAGTAATGTCTGTTTTCCTGAAAAGTACATCTTTATGGGCAGCTGTCTTGATCAGAGAAAGACTTCAGCAAGGCAGGTCTGCAGAGGGTGATTTTTCATTTTGTAAATCTGATTGATTAGAGAATGCCATTGCTTCTGTTATAGCAAGAGGTGGAATGAAGGGCTGTAAGTACTATGGCTAAGGGTGGCGTAGCCAAGTAGTTAGGGCCAGGACTCTTGACTTAAACACTATGCTGAGAGGCAGAATTGAAACCATGGGATTAAATCTTCAGACTTAAGTTAGTCAGACTCAAAGGCTGGCATGAGGAACTTTAGGCATAATGTTTTGAAGCATCAGGCAGGAAACAAATGCTTCAGCTGCCCTCTAGTCTCCTGGAAAACCACCTTCATTTCCAGGAGAAAAGAAGTGACATGTGCCAGATGTACGCGAGACTCTGCATTAGTAAATTAACAGGGCTATAACACTGAGGCTTGTGCTGCCTTCTTTAATTGCCTGACATGCACACGGAATGCCAAATTATGTTCTCTAAAGGAAATTGAATGCAGATTATGCTTTGCAGCTCTTTGCACTATTGGTTAGCTGGTACCTATCATGCTGAACATTCAGGAACTCACTCCACAAGAGGTGAAGGGGCTGCTACTTGTGTAGTTCAGGTGCCTGCCAGTGAAAGTCTGCAAAGTTGTGACAGTGGAGTAAGCTGTTGACCTTTTTCTAGCGTTGTGTCTTGGACTTGTCACTCTTCTTTCTGAGACCTCATTTACAGTAGCTTTTGAATTGGAAATAATTGTAAAGGATTGTGGCTGCTTTTATCTTTTACAACCTCACATAGGGACAAACAAACCTTTTAAAAAAGGAATAATTCAGCACCACTTTGTCATGTGGATGTAGTGCAGCAATCATAGTTACTGTAGATGCACATACACGTGTCTGTACTTGGAACTGAGTAGTAAAGGATAAAGCTAGACTATGTACGTGTGGTAAAGCACAATGTGACCCACTGCAGGAGTGAATGGACTGGGATCTTCTCCCTGCAGTTCCAAGTGTTAGCATCCATTGAATGGTGATTTGTTCTTGGCTGTCTTAGGAGCACAGAAAAAGGTAAGATGGAAAGTAGTCAATGTAATGTCATTGGTTAATCCCCATGTCCCCGTTCACACCCTAAACCCCCATCCCCAACCCCCCAGACCTAAAGCAAAAAGGTCCTGGGTTTATTGCAGTATTTATTAGGTTCAATTATGATGTCCATTGCTAGAAGAGGAATGAAGGCAAATGCAAACTTCTGACAAGTTCTTCTACCATCTTCTCTCTTCCCCTGTTTCTACCTGCTAGCCTTGCTAGGCTGTTGAGCAAAGAAGGTTTGCTCTATTAGATAAAGTATTGGTTTGATTTGAATCCCCATGGTTTTTTGGCACACCATGTCCCATCTTCCCCTCCACCTCTGCCTTTCCCTTCATTTGCAGTAAAAGTAACATGATGACTACATGGTTAATATCTTATCCTCAGTCCTTGTTCATTTTCTCTGATACCTTGTCGTCCTGTCTTTGTCATCCTACCTATTGGAGCATAGATAGCCAAATTTCCTTGGGATTCTCTTGGCTTTGCATCATCAGTTGGTTACACATGGTGCTAGTAACGCAAAGGTGGTGGGGTCGATCCCTGTATAGACCATTAACTTTAAGAGTTGAACTCAATGATCCTTGTGGATCCCTTCCAACTGGGAATATTGTGATTTCTGTGATCTTCCCCGGTTGCACATACCATGGTGGGCTGCAGGTGAAGGCAGCTAAGACCCTGTAGCTCCATTCTTGAGAAGACTGCTGCAGTTTATGGGATAAGCATTAGTTCATATAACCCTTCCCCCTGACCCTCTATTCTTTCTTGAATAGGGAAACCATAGTAGTGGCAATAGCTTATCTGCTGGTTTCTCTATTGCACATAAGCAGCCTACAGTGCCATGGTTTGTTTAGGCTTAGCATCTGCTTGCTCTCTCCTTTCAGGGTGGTTTCCACCAGAAATGTTTTGATACTAATGTAATCTGGAATCAAGTACAGCGAGATTTGTACATACCCTGGTGAGGGATTTTGGACAGGTCATTTACCACTGTGACACACTTGGTTTACTCCTCTTTTGCTCATCTGTACAGTGACTAAAGAGCTAATGATTAAATTGAGTTTGTGGAGGTATTGACTTGCATCCTGCCCCTGGAACACCCTTTGCTAGAACTGTAGATAGCAGCTATAGGTTTTCTCTGAGGCTGCATGTAAATCCTATGCTGCCACAAGCAGTATGGTGTATACTTGAAGGCTTTTTTGGTGACCAGCAGCCTGGTCTGCTTCGGTGCTGTCTCACCTCTATCCCTAGAGACCCATGGTAAATGATGTTTTCAGACCCAGACTCCAGTGCAGACAGTCTTTCTCTGCTTTTAGCAATAGCAACAGAACTTTTAAAATAATTGCCTTATCCAAGTAATAAAGTAATTGGTAATCAAAGAGTGTTGAGACAGAGCACTGGATTTGCATTTTTTCCATTTGGAAAGTCTTTCAGATGTTTCTCCTGTTCTCAATAAAGACAATATTTGCTGATACATGTTTGTTGAGAGTGGGCCGGGTTCATCAGAGTGTTCCAGCTGCTCTGCAGTGCTCTGGAAATGCAAACCAGCTGCAGGTCTGGCTTAACTCAAGCCAGATTTGTGGCTGGTTTGCATCACTGGAGCAATGTTAAGTACCTGAAGCATGCCAGCTAATCTGGCCTATTGGTGAACCATTATAAATGACTTGTTTTTCTTGTTCCTTACATGTAACTTTACTTATAGTCAAAGGTCATGGAAATTGCATAGACTATCACTAATGCCAGTTTTGTGGTCTAAACTAAAGTCTATAAAATTAGAGTGTTTTTTAAGCCAGAACTTTTTCTTCTTAACTGAAATAAATTTATCAAATTACACATGGCTCCTCTGCACTTCCCTGTTATGGATTTCTTTTAAGATGCTTCTTATTATTAGATCAAATAATGGTAAGTCTGAGACCTAAAAGGGTAGGCTTTATTAAATTTCATTTTGCAAAAGGTGTGCTCAGCTTTTATTTTAAATGCATTGATTTTTTTTCTAGTTTCTTGAGAATGTATTCAACAGTTGTGTCATTATCACTATTGTCTGAAATTTACTGATTAGAAAATACTTCGAAGATTTTGAGAGAGGAAGCAGATTGGTAAACCATGATTTTTCTTCTGTTTATAGTAAATTATAGAACTGAAATAACAGTTGCCTACGTTCAACAGTATGATGAGTGTTCAAAACATGCCATAAATATTAATCACCAATTACATTAGTCCATATGTAATAATTTGTTTCTTAGCCATCTCTTTCCCTGAGTCTCTTATAGTGTTGAAAGTGTTTTTTAAACAGTATAATACAACAGACGAATGATAGAAGTGTCATTACAGCTATGCTGATCTACACTTTTTTCAGAACCCAGAGTTTTTGCTCATCACCTAGAAATATTTTTGTATAATGAATACGGTGTGATTAAAAAACCCCCACTTTCTGGATAAGCATATTGGCATTCAAGTCAGAAATTGTATTTCTCTGATCAGCTGTATATTGAAAGAAAACATGTCAGAATTTGCAAAGTTTTGCTAGACTCCGAGGCAAAATGCCGAAGAATTAATTACTGCCTCATATTAATTAAGATAACAATGCAAAGCCCTTCATTAGAAGCATAGGAAAAGTTCTTCCTTGGTCCTTGGAGAGAATATTATATGCAAGCCCTGTTGTGTGGGTTGCAAGGTGTCACTGGAATTTATATGCATTACTTGTCTAATTGCAGTAAATGTAGCATGTCCAGATAGGTTTAAAAGTTGGATGGCTGTTTGTTACTTGCTGGAAATCACTTGAAACCTTGCTACTCAGAGGCAGCTGTTCACAGGTCCTTCACCTCTCCCCAGAGATAGCTGGAAGACTCTGTTGTTGGACCCTGTCTTTTATGGCAGAAGCAGTAAACATGACAGGTTGTTTGGGAGCCATCTGTTTTAAAATGGTTGCTGCTTTGTATGCAGTAATGAACTTGAGATCAGTTTTCTGTCTGTCTTCATAGTAACAGCCTTGTTTGGTGTCACAACAGGTGGAAGTTGATGGGATGAAACTGAATGTGACCAGTGAGTGGAACCTGGCTTCACCCTTGTTGTCTGTCACCATTGATGGCACTCAGAGGACTATACAGGTAACCTCACCAAAGCCTCTTTGGGCATACAAATAATACTGAAACGTGGGATCTAAACTTGCTGCATCATAAAAATTGTGTGATGTTGTACAAACAGCGGAATGTTGCTACTTTGAGACAAATTCACTCCACTAAAGCTCTGGATGCACTCGAAGTTACTTATCTAGAGTTTTGAATATCTTGCCTTTAATGAGAAGTTCCTTATTAGACAGAAGTTTACCCCAGCTTATAGGCTGTCTTTATTTAGTGGCTTGTGAGGAGACAGAATTTCTTAATCATGTAGAAAATAAGAAATGGTTCACTGCAAAAAAACCAACCAACCAACAAAACTGATCAACTGAAACAAAACAAAAAAACCCTCCCTCCTAACCTAACTCACAACAAAAACCCACCTGGGACCCACAGTAAAATTAGTCTATCCCCCTCATGTTTGGATTGTGAAATTGTTACACTTTTGGGCCTTTGCAGTTTGAAAGTCACAGGGCAATGCATCTCCCATGTAACGTGTTTTTTGTATACTTACAAGAAATATGATTAGTTCCATGATTTGAGAAGATAAACATAGAAAGCATCCCAAACTTATGTGGCTCTAAGAAGAGGACTGAAGAAGTGGTTGTATTTTCTTTCCTTCTGAGCACTTATGTGTTTGAAACCAACTCTACACACCAGAGAATGCTTTTCTAAATGTAACCTCAGTCAGGATTTATATATTTGCTGACAAATCATTTACTTACAAATATCTATTGATTCTGGCAATAATGAAAAACAAATCAGAACTTGCTGAAAGTATTTTCTACATGCAACAGTATCTATTTCCTACACATTTATCAGTGATACAATGGTCTGATTTCTCATCATTTTCAATGAAATGTGTGAATTTAGTTTTTCATTTTTACCCCAGGTAAGTTACTCACTGGAAATACTATTTTTGCTTTGATTGAATTTAAAAGACTGCAACTTGAAAATAAGAAAATATTTTATCTTTCAAGGTTAGTATTGCCTGAGAGTGAAATTTTCATTATCTTCCCAAGTAAATTCTGGGCTTAAGTTCTGTAGATTTCTCGGGAGGTTTATGCCAGCTTCAAGAAGTGTGTATATCTAAAACAATTTTCTATTTTTAGGTATGTTTTGTTTTTTTTTTACTATTTCAATACCTCGTTCATTTTGGTGTCATTTTATAAAGTACATTCCTGATTTTGAACGGGAAAAAATACCCATGTATGAATCTATAAAACCTGCCTAGGTGAAAAGCATTATATTTAGAATGAATAACTGTGTTCACAAGACCTCATTGCAAACTATATTACTGTATGACTGGATATATAACTAATAGTAGAATACCATTTAGCTAATAATAGTTGAATTGGCCCATAAAATTAGTTTCAAAATTACCGATCATATGATCTGAAGAAGCTTTCTTCTTCTGGGAGCTGAGCCAGCAATAGTGTTACTTGCACAAACATTTCATAGAGTATGAACAAACTCTATGAAATACTGCAGATCTAGCCACAGCAACACAAAATGAGCTGACTGCGTGGTATCTAGCCAACAGAATGTGGAATAAGCACATATGTTGTTTCCTTCTTGGATTTTATCTGCCTTTGCTTTTAGCAAAGAAACTCAGTAGCTTGAGAAGTTATTAATCTTTTAGTGTATATGTGTAAATTTATGGGAACCTTAAACTTGACCTCTGATAGTCACTCACAGAAATCAAAATTGGTTTTTTGGTTATATATTTCTGTAGACTTGCCCCACTGCAAGAACCAAATTAGACAAGTGTATTCCTGTAGGTCAATTTGTCTCCAAAAGCAATTGACCCCTGAGTCTTGAAGTATCTTCTTCCTGCAAAACTTAGCCCTAGAGCCATTTCAGCAACAAATATGGATGAATTGAATAATTCCAGCTGTGCTTTATTAATTTTCAGCCAATCTAATTTTTCTTCATAGTTGATTTAATTCTTCTAAATTTGCTCAATCAAATAGAATCTTTGTGTATGTCTTATTTCTTTGAAGGTTTGATTTATGCACCTTTGGGTCAATCCTGCAGTCTGGCCATAATCTAGCAAAGCACTTACGCATACAAACAGTGGAATGTTGGAGAATAAATAATAAATAAATAAATTTTCCCATAATAATGGGAATAAATAATTTTAAAATGTTTTGGTTTGAAATATATTTATGTAAATTATAGTCTAGACATTCAAATTTTTGCATATCTGTTTAAAAATAAATTAAGCATGCTTCTGTATTTTCACTCCTCTGCTCTAGGCTCAATGAGAATCAGAGCAAAGCACAGCATCAACTCTGCTGCAGTTATGAAGGGCCTTTGAGTTTAAAACTCACATTTTCCAGGACAGTTTCTAGAGCATGGGACCTGAGTGCGTGAGGAGAAGTATATGTCCTGGTCACAGTCTGTCTAGGGCATACCAGGGCACAGCAAGGATGTGTGGCAGCCCCCCTCCTCCTGCTTTTGTTTCCTGTGTGAGGAAGCCCATCTGTGTGCAGCAGATGGGAGCTGCGGAGTGCCTGGCCAGGTCCCCAGATGAGAGTGGGACCGGAACCCTGGGGTATACTGCAGGTCCTGTGGCTGCAGCATAAGGGCTCTGAAATCATTGTGCTGCTTTGGGTTACTCTGAAATCCATGGGATGTTATACAAAGTGATGAAGTGGTGAAAACTTGGGATCATTTGAGCAAGAGATTTCTCAGATACAGTCTCCAGGGATGGGGGTGTGGGCAGACCCTGTGGCATTTCTTGTAGCATTCAGATTTCGTAATTGGGGATTTTTTTTGTTTTTTTTTTTGTTTTTTTTTTTTTCTCTAGTTCCTCAGTTAATGCCAGTTTCTCAGCATTTTCTTTACTTGTGACTAACCTCTCGTTTGGTGAGGCTGAATTCAACACATCCTGAAGTGTAGGATTTTGTCCACCAAGCAAATGACATTATTTTGTACAGAAATACTTCACCAAAATGGTTTCCCATACTTGTTTCAAAAGATGTTAGTGACTCAGGATTTTACTTAATCCTAGCTATATTATGAATTTAGACTTTGCCTTTGTTGAAAATCAAGAACTATAGGAATATAGTTACAATACACCTTGCTCAGATTTGAAGGGATTGGGCTTTATTTAATTGCAAATGCATGTTTGAAATACTCATATATATAAAACAGGATTTGAATATGATATAACCTTTTAGGAAATATTTAGAATAAAAATAAATGAATAAATGATGATTGTAATGATTCCTGTGAAGAGTGAGTGGAAAAGGGGAGGTTGATTTGAGTTGTGGAAAGGAAAAATAAGAATTCCAGTGGAAACTGGAAGGGAGAATGGTGGCTCAGTATGGTATCCTGGAAAGTAATGACAGTTGGAAGAAAGACAACAGGCATATTTTGGGACAATTAGGGCATTTTTACTTTTCTGTCTCTCCTCCAATATACAAGTAAGCTAGATTTCCCTGAGTACTGTGCCCGCAGAAGTTGTCTGTGACCTCTTCTGTCTCCCAGTATGAACTGGGGAGCAGCTAAGGAGGAAGGAATAAGCTGTCTTCTCCCATAGAGTTTGAACAGCTTTTATTCCTCACAGGAACTAGAATCTAAGGGGACCTCAAGATAAATCAAAGAATCCATGGAATCCAGCAGATAGGCTTGAACCTAACTGCAGCTCTGTCCTTACTAGTCAGGTTGCAAAGTGTGTGCCTTCTGCTGGGACACTGCACAGGAAGACCAGATATCAGCAGGGTGATCAGGTTGCTCAAGAAAAAAATTCATCCAGGAGGAGATCCTCAAAGCAACTACTACTTGTGTTTGGGCAAGTTCTCAAAAATCACCCCACTGACCATTCAGATTTCAAGGCTGCTCTATGGCAATGCTACATGGACAAATTTTACAACTGCTTAGTGCTGTTGAATGATGTGCCTTCATTGATTCCACCTTCAAACACTCATCCTTAAATATCTTTTATTTGCAGATAGCTCCCTGTAGCAAAAGGATGCTGAGCCATAACCATAGAATGGTTTAGTTTGAATTATTTGTCACCATCTTTGCCAATACTTTTGTACTCCTTAGTTCCACTATATGCACCCAGCCTTTTCACTGCCAAACTGTTGGGCCCACAGCTCGCCTATCTTGCTTTTATGAAAGCAAGATACACTTTTCCAGGATCCAGGCAGAATGGCTACACTACCTCTAAAGGTAGTGTAGGCATTCTGCCTGGATCCTGGAAAACTCTTCGTGGCCTTTGGCACCTTCAGCACAGCAATTTTACAATACCACTGGTGATACCTCCTTTTTTTGTATTTCCTGGCTTTCAGAGAATTAGTCTCTGATGAACTGAAGCTCCTGTAGGATGTAGCAAGAGCTCAACTGGACGAGGTCCTGGGCAGTTCAGTATCACTTTGACATTAGCCTTGCTTTGAACAGGGATTATGACTACATGATTTCCAGAGGTCCCTTCCATCAAAACTGTTCTGTGTCTGTTGGGCATCCAAAACTCTACAGTAAAGAGGTCTTTATCAGTCACAGCAAGGTGTAATTAAGAGAGTAATGGAGTTGCTAAACAAGAACATGGTCCTGTAAAGCTGAAATCATCAGTCTCAAGCTTCAAGTGTTTTTGTGAATGAAATCGATGAAGATTTGTCAAGGGAGCTTTCTCTACTTAGTGTTAAAGGGAATTTGGTGATGGCATCACTTATTTTTTTCATTTAATTTATTTATTGCATCAACAATTGCAGCAGGAGTAGTATATTCTGCATCCTGGGGTATGACAAATATAAGTGCTTCTCTGATACAATGTTTCTTTAGATTATTATTTTGGTCTATAACAACAGAAAAAATGAGAATGCTGTAGGTTATGAAGTCTTTGTTCCAAGGAAATGTCTGACAGGAGAACAAAGCCTTTGCCCAAGTATTCATTTCCTACAACTCTTTAGAGACTTTTTTCATATGTGTAATTTTTTTACTTTTACAAGAAAAATTACCTTTTTGTCATTTTGCTGTTTTGAGATCTCAGATGTAATCTGTGATAATGATAGGATACATTATATAGGTTTTCAGTTTAAAGTACCATTACCTCAGAACACTTATTTTCTTAACCCCTTAAAATTATTTTGGGAAGGTTTAGTGAGCAGTCTTCGTGGCTGCTTGTCAGTCCATTTTTTAGTGCTGTGTAATTACTGCACATACTCTGCTGTTGTCCTTCAACCATGATTTCAAAATTACTTTTGCTAGGTTGTCTCCAGAAGAGGGACTTAGAATGATCTGCAGACATTTGATTATCCTATACCCACGTAGCTGTACTTTTGGGTAGAGAACAGCCAGTGTGAGCCCTAGCGCTGAATTCCTGATGGTCCACATTGATTAACCTGTAGTTCACTCCCTGTTTTTTTTTCAGCCTGTTCCAGTTATGGCTAACCTATCCAAATCTGTTACAGATTTCTTGTCCATGGTTCAAATAGAGAATATGTGACAGGAAGGGGAAAATTAAAAGGAATCAAAGCTCATGAAACTACAGCAGAAGAGCTAAAAGCACACACCACAACCTTTGCCAATTCTTTAATGAAAATGAATATACTGTCTTCTTTTAATTCAGGAAGAAATGAGTGATCAACTGATATGTTAAATCAATCCCTCTGAAATGGAATTAGTTTCATTTTGTCTTACTTAAGATGGTAATCAAATAACATTAGTTGTCATGGTATCTTATGCCATATTTTTTTCCTCTTGGAGCCATACATTTTCGAGACAAACAATATTCAGGAGGAATAACTATAAGGATTCTGTATGTGTCCAAGGATCAAAGCATTGTGTTCAGTCACTGACAGACATTGTAGTTTTATGATATCTAAACCCTGAAAGATGAGGAAAGGTTCTCTTGAACATGGTAACATTCAGAGAGCAAAGGGGAAGGAAGAGGAGGGGCATAAGAGTGAGAAAGGACTATGGATCCTGTCAAGGATTTTTCTCAGGGCTGTCAGACATTAACAGATCTAGAATCACATGGCAGCATTTTGACTGCATAATTCCCCCCCCTTAACAGGAGCAAGATGTATCATCGCATGCCAAAACAAGGGTAAAGCTTTCAGAAGTTCTAGTCATGTTGTAATTTAATGTAGCAACAGCAAAAATTTAGAAGTTCACAGGGACGGCTAAATGCCTAATTATTGTATCGTTATAAATCTTGGGTTGAAGTAAATGTCCTTTAGATTAATTCTTTACTATAAACAGTATTTCCTGTGGGGTTTTTTTGCTTGTTGTTTGGGAGGGGTGGGATTGTGTGGGGTGTTTTTTTTGTTTGTTTTGATTGTTTATTTTTGTTGGTTTTAAAACCTGTCATCTACTTCTTTGTAACCCCTACCTGTCTCAGAGGATTAAAGAAACACATGAACATACTTGGAAGGCACTCTCTGTGTATGTAATAGCATACCTGCAGTGCTTTTAATATTAAGAAAAACTTGGCAAAAATAAGTAACAAGTAATAGTCACATTGGATATCACATAAAGAAATAATGTGTTTCTATTTTCTGTTCATGGGAGGATAGAAATCCTCAAATCAGCTACTGCAGTTGAATCCCAGGCATTAAGGGAACTCCTAAGAAGTAGTGATATGGTGTCTCAGCCTCTTAGAAACTGCCCCTGCACAATTGTCTGTGTGGATTGATGCCCTGTAAGCCACTCACCCTGTATTTAACATCTATATTTGTACTGTTTGGGAACAGATTCCATTTAGTCCCTGGAAAGGGACTGAGGTAGCTTGCAACAGGTGCCAGGGGAGGCCAGTATTTCAGCATTCTGGCAAGATTCAGTTTAATGGGAAAGACAACTTCAGCACAGTGCTGCTAACATCAGTCTTAGGCATCTTTCACAAGTCAAAATGCTTCACACACAGCCCTTGATCATCTCTTTCCCCATCGGATGCCCTTGTAAGAACCTGGGAAATGTGGGCATGCCCTGAGGAAGAACAACTCACTGAGGCTGCTTTTACTATAAAGTGTGAACTGAAAGTGTTAATGGCTAAGGGTAGAGCGGTGCACAAAATCAGGCTAACTTCCATCTGTAGTTCAGTGCTCTAAGGGGAGAAAATGATGGCACCACCAGTGGAGAATGTTAAATTGTGAAAAAGTAGGGTGATTCCTGAAGTGGAAAGGCTTGTGAGGGTGAACAAGTTTGAATGTGCAGTGCAATATAGACAGACTCCAGCATACCACAAATCTTGGTCACATTGCTAGTCTGGGATTACATCACTCGACTGGGATTTTGCACAGTGGAAAGGCAGTGCTGAAATGAACTTCTGCTTTCTAGAAGGAGACAGAAAAGGAGACTGATGAGGTCAAATCAATCACTCCTTTTTGTTGAGAGGATAACTTAAAGGTTTCACAGCTACTTCTGCAGTCTTTTCCTCATGGGACCCAAAGGTAGGAGTGACATGGGCGGAAGATGGAGCTTTCTGACCCAACCGTGGGCCTCCAGTGGTAGATGTGATGTGGGCAGAAGGTGGAGCTTTCCAGGTGTCCAAGCACCCTCATGTGCACAAAATCTCATAGATTAAGTACTAGCAAATCTAACTACTGTTAGAACTTCATAAGGTAAAATAATGTTGTTTTTTGTTGGTTTTTTTTTCCTTACTTCCCTATCCTGGGAATAATTTGTTTTTTGATTAAACCTGTCTGGGGATGATTCTGGCCTGTGTTTTGTTAGGTGGAACTTTCAAGAATTTATAAATATTCACCAAAAAGTGTATAGCATCCTTCATTTGAAATTCCTGGCATAAGATGTTCAGAATTTTTGTTAGTGAGCAGTTGAAATGAAGCAATAGGGGCTGGGCTGCAAGAAATTCTGCATTCTGAAAAACAACTCCATGCTGGGAAACTATCAATGTTTCACTCAAAATTTTATCTGTAGCCTATCCATAAATTTTCTGGGCTTGTAATTTTGGTTTTGGTTTGATCGTTTGCTACATGTTGTCCAACTGGGAATGTAGTCATGCCATAGCTTGAAAAAATTGCAAGAAACATTGGCTGAGTGACAATCTGTGTGTTTTCTTTCTCCAGAAAAAAAGAAATGGTCTTCAGCTTTTACTTTGAGCAAATAAAGCCAGTATATAGTAGTTCAAGATAATTGTGTTTGAGAAGGTTGTGTATCTATTTATCTGATTGCCTTTGCCATTTCAAATTAATTCTGACTTTGAGGGATATCATTACATTTTCATTTGTAAGCAAAGCAAAAAAAATTGCTTTGGTCTTGCAGTTTCTTTGTTTTTGTATTATTCTTTTCTGCAGCTGCTCCCTTCCAGTAGCTTTGAAGTCTTGGAATATTTTCCACAAATCTTCTGGTCTCTAAAATCTTGTTGTTGTCTAATAATGTCAGTTAAGAATGTCTTTCAGTAATATGTATTTTATGTTTTCTTGAGCTGCTTTATCCTACTTCTTGTAAAGGTTGTTACCTTTTTATCTGCTAGTGCTCATCCATTGCAGGCTGAATGCAAAGCTGGTTGTAACCCTATCGCATCTTACAATGAATACATCATTGATACCCAACTAAGTGGAAATAATTTTCTATGGCAAAGCAAAAGAATTTAAAGTCATATCACACTAACCTCTTGTAATTTACTGGGATTTGCAGATTAAAATGATTATTTGTGAAATGACTGTGGTATAGCACACACAAGATAGAGGAAGAGAATCAAACACATTTTGTATGATTGTATACACTTTTCTATTTTTACGTGTGTGCATAGGCATTTTGTTTGTAAATACATAGCGTATGCAGTATAACATACTGTAACCTGTGTCTAAAAATACATATATTTATGTAACACTCACACCCATTTGACAGCTTTAAGACTGCAGATGGGTTTTTTGAAGTTGTGATTTTTTTTTCAGATTTGAGTTAGCTTGTTGCTTTCTCATAAGGACAGAAAAACATACTTTTTACTTACATGATACTAATTAAGTTAGTCTGAAGCTCTGCACACTGAATCAACCAGAAAAGAAACTGGTTATATCTAAGATCAGATAATTTATATCAATAATGTAATTTTACTGTATTGGCAGGTAAACACATGGAGATGTTTTATCTTTGAACAAATGATAAATTTCCCTTGCCTTTTTGGTGTGAACCTCCTAGCAAATAATTTGCAATTTATTAGGAGAGCAATGACAATGCATATAATTAGCTATTCTCTATTGTTACCTCTGTTTGATTACTTTCCTGCTATCACATGCAATATGAAACCATCTATTATGAGGTATAGAATATGTAAATATCTAACTTTACAAGAGAAACCGGAGACCCGTCCTTTTTCTAAAGAGGTGGGAAATAAAAGAATAATTGTTAACCATGTCCTTTCATTTTCTTGAAAACATCAATTACATTTACAAATCCCAGAAATGCAAGCCTGCCAGTGGAACAGAAATAACTCTTTTCAGAAAAATCTAATCACATCTAATAGCTGAAATTTATTTACTGTAATTTGAAACATTAATTATGATAATATTCTGACTTCTTTTGTAACACAGTTCTCAAAAGCCTGGTAGTTCTCTTTTTTTGTCTTGCTGTAACATATGTTTTGTGACTTGGAGAATTTCTCCACCTTTCCTTCTTTTTGTTTTTTACATACACCCGTGATGGAAATTTCTTTTTCCCCTCTGTTTCTTAACCATTTTCTTCATCGTCCTCATTATTCCTCCCCACCCCAAATGTTAATTTAAGAAATGGATTTTAGTGCTTGTACTGACTTTAAATGTGAATGAGACTGAATTTAATGCTTTGTATTTTGGACACAGCAAACAGTAGCAGTGAGGAACTGCTATAGTGTGATACCAGTGCTCTCCAACAGTGTCAGGGCAGGAAAAATTCTGCTGCTATCTTTGTCCTGTCTTGAGGCTGAGGCTTTAGAAGGTGCCTTCTTTATATACATATTTATTTGGCTTTATTAAAGTGGCTTTATTAAATTATTTTTGAAAGGGCTTGGGTTTTGCAATGCTAGCTTATTTGGCTGCAAGTAAGGAAAATCTGTGTGAGGAAATATTTTAATGATTTTCTTTTCAGTTGTGCAAAGTAAGTCAAGTTGTCGAGATACCTGGCTTTACTCTGAAAGCCTTTGAGGAAAATGACAAAAGGGCTCTATTTTTCTTTTTGTTTTGTTTTGATTTTTAAGTTGTGTTTTTATGTGTGGCAGGGAGATTAGCCAAAAAAATGGAATTTTTATTAGGACATGAAAAGGTCTCTAATGACCCTTGAAAGCCGACAAAAGGGTAGCACAATAAGTGACAGAACTCTAACGAGGGTGGAGGGCATTCCAGGAAAAAAAGAAATTAAATCCTTTAATTTTTTTTGGCTTGCCATTTTCTGACAGCTTATCAAGTGGTTGGGACTTGTTTGTTTTGGCATGCGGTTCATTCATTGTAGGCAGCCGGTACTTTGTTCTTCTTTGTGGTTTCCAAAACCTGATTGTGTTTATCCTAGACTGTGGGAAAAGTGTATATTCCTGTTTCCTTTATAAAAGTAAACGTCAGGTTTTGTATGAAATTTTATTTCCCATATTTTCCATTCGATTAATCATTATTGTTGAAATATGTCAGGCTCTGGCACATCACCCTTTGTTTTCATATGATTGTACAGATTGCGATGTCAGTGTGTGACCTGTTAAGTCAAAAAATAAACATGTTTGGGCTGTAGTAATTATTATTTCATAAAGTGTAGCTGAGGAACATGCACCATTAATGAAAAGGGACCAGGATTTAATTTATTGCTATTCGAATTGTTTTGGGGAATATTTAGCTTTTGTTGTATAGCCCTTTCTCATTTCGTCTAGACAAGACTTAGGGGAGCCATGATAACGGCTGTTCATATACGTGGAGGTAGCTGTAGAAAGGAAGGGAATAATCTGTGTTTCCTGTGTGTAATGAAAAAGATGAGAATTAATATGAGTAATACAGTTTGAAGTAAGGGTTATTTTAATCAAATATTGGGAAAAAACTTCCTAACGGTAAAGATGTAGAACACTGGGATAAATTGCTTAGGGAAACTGTGAAATTTTTGCAACTGAAAGATTTTGAGAATGAGTTAGAAACACATCATTTGGGAATCAAACTGGTGTGTTTTGATTCTGCTGGGAGTCCTAGGCTAGAAGATCTGTCAAGATTATTTGCAGACCTGTTCTTATGATTTTTTTGTCTTTAAAATGCTGAAGATTCCTGTGCAGTTCTTTACAATTATACTCATCTTCTCAGATCTGTGCTTTAGCACATTTATGTACACTTGGCATTGTGTGAAATGAGGGTTGTGTTCCTTGCATTTGGACCTATGTGGGCCATAGCTTAAATAGTAGGAATGAAATGTGGGAAAAAACTTTTGACACTGAAAGAGAAAATGATCTACAGGAAGAAAGAATTCTTTATATGTTTTGCATATTTAAATTATGTTTAATACTGTGTGAAACCAGTAATATATTTTCTCTTGCATTGTCTTGCGGCTTACTGACAATGTAATATTTGAAGAATCCTTAATAACTTCAATCAACTCCTGAACCACAGTAGGTGACCAGACATTTCATAAGGTCATTTTTTTTTTCTGTTTTCAAAGTAGCATCATTGGAGGTTTGCATTTTAAAAAGAGATTAAAATGTCTCTCATTAGGAGAGAATGAAGATAATGCTAAATGTGAGTAACAGGAATACAGAATCACAGAGATGGCAGAAGCCTCATTATTCATGACATTCAAGCACAAGGTTGCTGTGTGTTGTACTTGGCCATATTTGCCTTTATTGTCCTTCAAAAATAAATTTTATTGAGTTGACTGAACTAAAACCAAAATCTGAGAACAAGTATGATTTAGACTTTTAGTACTTCTGTTGAAGGAAATTATTTTATCTGTTTTATGTATAGATTTATGTATTCAATTATTTTTGATTTCTTTACTGTGATGTGACAAAGAAAATGGAATGGTTACAAATTTTGAGTTGCTTTAATCAATTCTTACATTTGTGTTTTTCAGCGGATTTCTCGGAATGCCTCTGGAGAGACAAGCATTCAGTTTCTAGGCACAGTGGTAAGTGTGTAATAACTGTATATTGAAATAGTTAAGTTGGTATAAGAATATAATGGAAACAGAAAGTAGCTAAATTGCACTTCTACTACATTTATACTTGTAGTTATGGGGGTCAGTATTATGTGTAAATATTCTGAGTTTAGCAGGTGAATGTAGGCCAACTGAAGCTAATTTTCAAGGCATGGTGTCTGTGTTCTACCTTTCTATTGATTCAAGCCTGCATCTATTTCATTTAGAAGGGATCTAAAAATAACTGATTGTAGATGTGTAAGCTTATTGCAATACACTGAGGTTTGGTTCACATCAGGATCAATCCCATTCTTCTTCACCACATCAACTTTCTGGTCTTTATTCTTTATTAACTGTCTTGGGAAAAACTGTTCAGTAATGCAAAGTGTTCTGTTCTTTTCTCACTCTAACCAGATTTGGTTCTTCTAGCCCACTCTCCTCCTTTCCATAAGTCCTGCTTTTTCATTTGTCCTTCACTTGTTTAACATCCTTGTACTCTTCTGATTTAAACCTAATATACCTGATTTAGGTAATGGGGGGGAAGCTACATTGATATCCACTACAAATTGCTGCACATATAGATACACAGTCTGTATGTGTGTACATGTGCACATACACAAATATAAATGTTCAAACTAAGAAAATGTTATCTTAATGAAGGCCCTAGAAATACATTTTTAGTTCACCATTACTTATCTCTTACTAAACCCTTGCTAAATGCAGTTGACTTAGAAAGTGTTTGAAATGAAAATTTAGCAGCAAAAGACTCTTGATTGCTCATTATTATTACGATGATGTATTGTTATCAACATAATAAACAGCTTGCAAAGTTACTTCTCTACTCTTTTTTTTAGTAGCAAACATAAAGGATAACTCTAAGCATTCCTTTTGATTAGGGCAAATGCTGATGGCACTCCAGTGGTACCAGGCCGTATGGTGCTATGGAGTGTACAGACCACTGACCTGTCCAGCAGAATATATTTTTAGAACCAGCTTGTAAGGAGCACAGCTTGCCTGGCTTGTCAGGAAGGCATCAGCTTCAGTAAATGGCTTCACTTGAGTTTTTGACATTGGGCTGTAGAAACAACTCTGCTGCCTGATTTTGACAAAACACAAGCCCCTGCTTCAGGAAGGCAACTGACAGTCTGAGGGGAAGTGAAAGCTGTGCTTCTCTATTAGAAATATCCTGGCTGTTCCAGTTAGTTAGGTGGAGGACAGAGAAGACTGCATTGCAGATGAAAGACAACAGCGCGATACGAATTTTGCTGCATAACATATGGTAAACATCTGGACTGTAAGATGAATGTTTCTGTTACTGTAGCAGCATATTTCTGTTATTTTAGTGGAGAACCGGAAAAATCACGTTGCTTTCTCCCGTGATATCATAGCTCTGAGTGCATACTGTTAGCATCACTTGGGGGTCTACATGGACTTGTAATAATGCATTTGTTTGTTTCTGATCATGTGCAGAAATTCATTCCTACTTGAGCATTTCTCTGCTCTCCAAATTGTAGTGGCATTAGATAGCTTATTTTCTCCGAATTGTATTTTGATAGGGGGTTGTGAGTTTCAGATATGATAGGGACTCATGCTTTTGGAAGATGTATGAAGATGTTTCTGCCTGAGGAGCAAGCAACTTGTAGCTGTATGAAATACAAGCTGTTGTTGAATGGGAAATTGCACTGGTTTGGTTTCATTTTCTTGTGAGGATAGCATTTTGAGTCTTCACTAAATTATTGCAGAGGAGATCCTGGATTATTGCTGTAATTGAGATTTTACATGAGTTTTTGCTCATTTGTCCCCTCTGATGAATGTTACTAGATGTGGTGTGCTGATGGAATACTGCTATTTTGCCACTTCACGCTAGATTTATTCAGACAGTGTGTTTATTAATACCATTATCATAACAAGTAATCTGGTTGTGCAATATATTGTACAAAGAAAAAGGAAGCAAGATAGTACATGATTCAGATTATTGTCCAAAACTGTACCCAAAAGCAAGAGTGCAGGAAATAAAGATGCAGTCCTTTATGGGGTGTCCCATGTGTGTAGGCAGCTCACAGAAGTAGGTTTGTCAAAAATGTAGAATCACAGAATTGTTTAGATTGTAAAAAGATCTCCAGGATGATCAGTCCCAACTGTTAACCCAGCATTGTCAAATCCACCACTAAACCATGTCCTCAAGTGCTACGTCTACCCTTCTTTTAAATGCCTTCAGAGACAGTGGACTTCACCACTTCCATGGGCAGCCTGTTCAATGTTTGACAACCTTTTCCGTGAAGAAATTTTCCCAAATATCCCATCTAAACATCCTCTGGTGCAGCTTCAGGCAGTTTTCTCTCATCGCTTGTTACCTGAGAGAAGAGACCAATCCCCATCTGGCTACAGCTTCCTTTCAGGCATTTGTAGAGAGTGTGAAAGTCCCCCTGAGCCTCCTTTTGTCCAGGCTAAACAATCCCAGCTCCTTCAGCTGCTCCTCACTGGACTTGGTCCCTAGATGTAAAGATCATATAAAATAGATACATTAAATCTGTAGAAAAACACTAAGATCTATACACAGAGCTTCTTCTTCAGCCTCTGCAATTCAAAGAAATGGATGCTTGAGTACTCAGAAGACCAAAGTCCACCTTTCATTCCTGTCTTTCTAATTGCGCTCCGTTTTCTGTGGCGTCTTTTGTCTTTTCGTTCCACCTTCTGTTCTCTTATGTGAGAGGAATGTTTTTGGCTGGCCTGCTGCTGGCCCCAGTCATTTGTTGGTTATTCAGGCCTCTCAGCTGGACTTCAGCAATGAAATACGTCTGGGCAGGCAGCCTTTAACACTAAGAAAGCTGTGGGTATATAGAGAACTGCAGATTATTGTGCTAGCATTAAACGTATTCTAGACTGTGTAGAATTTGAAATAAAGAAGTTGTGTATGTTCAGATAATGAGCAGCCTGGCTCCATCACATCTGTAATGCCATTGCCAGCTTTGGGCTGCGGGCCATGCTTGACAGTGATGCTCTGCTGGCCCAATGGATCACTTTCCTCAAAAGATATGGTCCCTATCCTCTGCTCATCATTTATGCTGTTTCTTTGATCTTCTCTAACATCACAGCAGAAATGTTAACAGTTATTTTTTTTCCTCTGAGGAGTGATGAAAGAACATATACATGACATACTGCTCAATATATTACTTAACAATATAGGGGAACACAATATAGGAGCCCCCATGAAACAGACTGGAATTAGTCTGGCATTAGAGTCAAGCCATCTTTAGGTGCTTTCTGAGTTTTGTACCACTGTTTTCTTGAGTCATGCATCTTAGTGGAGGTTTTTCTGTTATTGATTGCTAATGGAGTGCTTTTTGCCACCTTTGATTTACAAAGTATTTGAAGTTTTGCTGTGGTAGCTTATGTTTGCTTATGATCACTATTAGCCTGTTGATACTACATGTCCTTTTCTTCAGCCTTTTTGCAGACCCATTTAAAATAGTCCTGAGACCTACCTCTGCAACCAGATATGCAAATTCCAGGTCAAGAATACTGGATTTAGAAGAAGCAGTCTCTGTCAAGCCCTGGCCATACTTTTTAGCATAGCTGACATATATTCTAGTGTAGTAGTAATCACAGTTAATAGAAATGAATTTTGGATTTTAGTTTCTTCCAGATAGGTTGACAAAGGGAAATTCCATATGCAATCAGGGTTATTAGTTCTGTATCCTGTTCATGGTAGTCAGAAAAGGAGAGCTTTATGTAAAGGCAGTCCTCAAAATCTTTGCCTTTGCCATACTGTATTTTCTTCTTTCAGTTATGTAAGGTAATCTTAGGCGGTACAGGCCAGTATACTAACTTTTCTCACTGCTGATTCTCCCATCTGCTCCCTCTTGCCAGGGCTTATCTGCTTTTGCTTCAACAGCAAACTTCCAACTTTTTGTCCCATTACCGAAGCTTACAAATTGTCCTGAAACCCTGCAGTCTGTGTATAATCTCATCAGCAGACAGCTTCCTCCTCCTTTTTTCCTTCTCCCTGCATTCTTATAAAGCTTTGGCTGTATGAGTCTGATTCAGCTCACAATAGCAAATGTTTAACAACCTGCTTCTTTCACCCTTAGAAATCGTTGTAGTTCTTAACGAGTTCTTTCTCTATGCTTTTCTTTCTATATGCGCTTCTGAAACACTTCTGAAATTAAATACTGAAGATTTATGCAGACTTTCAAACATTGGTTGAAGATCTGCAGAGGTTACCAAGGTGGTATTTATTGGAATATAGAGAGTACTAACCACAAGAAAATAAATATAAGCCAGTAGGTATTTATTTTGCAAGCTAATGTCTTATTTTAGGTTTTTTTACTCTTCCTATTCACAAGCCTTAAGATTAGGTTCCCTGCTGATCTAAAGGGAATTGTACTGTTGTATAGGTTTTATTTTCTTTTCATCCATGTTCAGAGGCACTGTGAACCACATTCTTCTAGCAGTAGAACTACCATCAGTGGCATTTCAGTAGTGCAAAAGGTGTCAACAGAAAAAACATGCAGTTGTTTCTGAAAACAGTAACTTCTTTTTGAATGTGGATGATGAGAATCCTGAGACTGGCAGCAAGGTGATGCAGTATTCTGTGGAAAGTGGATAACTCACACAACAAGGATTTCACTTGTGAAATCATTTGGACTCAGCAGTGAGAATTGTTCCAGTTCATGAGGAGTGAAGGATCAGGTATAGTCACACAGCTACATATGCTGTTCACATTTCAATTCTCTTACATATTATTTGCATGTTTTAAAGCAGAACGTATAGTGAATATATTAAAACTGTCCACTGGGGGTAAACTCAAAAGCACCTGAGCGATCTAGAAATACCAGTGTTACCAAAAGCCATGTCTCTATAATCAAATAATCAGACTATTTTGGAAATCTTGCTCAGGATTCTTTTGGGAAGAGAAATAAGAGTTCTTTCTGAATTTCACTCCTGTGACTTAAAAGAAACTAGAAGTGCCACAAGTTCCCACAGAACAACTTCTTGTAGTCTTTGCCTGAGATCTCCTTGAACTAGAGGTGGTGGTGGTGCTAAGGTGAAGCTCAAGATGCTTCAGTTACTTTAGATACCTAATCAGCTGCTGCCAAATTTCCCTCAACTGGACTATAGATTTTGGTCTTGCTTCTGTAACAGAGCCATTGCTCTTCAGAAGACCTGTGAAAACACAGCTGTGGTACTTGTAAGTGGAGGGACTTAGCTTTTCTTTGAATCAATCAGGCTGAAATTGATCAGCAGTTTAAATAGTGTATACGGGTGCAAATTGGATAAGGAGTTGGGAATGGGGATTGAGAGGCAGAAATCTGCATTGCTAGCATTGTGTTCTTACAGAAGCAGGATGGAAGTAGGCTGTTGCATTTAAATTCTAATGTTTTGCTTTTTATTTCTTAATTTTTTATCTTGGTATTTTATATGTTGTCAATTTGAGTTTTAATTTGCAGGAAAAAATACATGATGACATCACAAGTAGGTCAGGATTTCCATGAACATCCTTAATGTTGGTGGATTCTGTAGTGGGTGTTCTATCTGTAGCATAGGGGTCTTTTTTTTATAATAAATGAGGCCTCTCATCCCTCAGAAATAAGCAAGCAATGGAAAAATTAGGATTTTTTGATTTTCCATACTTCATTTGACAGGTTTCTTACTGAGCTCAGTAACACTTCAAGGACAAGGACTGAACTTGGCTCCTTAGCCTGTTACTTCTTGGAAGACAAGTGGACAGCTTACCCAAAGGTGTAACTCAAGTGATTTACTTTGGCAGACTATGATTTACCACTGGAATAATTATTAATTGCTTAATTTGACCGAAAAAGTGTTGGTGAGGTTTTTTATCAAGACTGTTACCTCATAGGGAAGATGAGCATTTTGTTATGAAGGTGTTTACTAAACATACATGTAGCCCATGTTTTTGAACAGCCTTTTGATGTCTGCAACTTTGGCATATACCCAAGAACTGTTTAGGAGGTATTAATTTATATGACTTCAAAGCTTGACCAGGAATCTTAATGAAACAAAGACATGATGAAGTTAGTAAAGCTAATTTAAGTCTCTGAATGTAAATTTTAAATGAAGTTTTTATTGATAATAAATATACTTTGTTTCTCATTAGTCTTCTAGGCTTCAGTGGTAATATCGGTAAAATAAACATGTTTTACGAAGAATTAACATTAAAAATGCTATTAATATGACCCTTGGTACACCAGCACAATTAGATTTCAAAGTGAGCATTTAGGATGTAACAGCGATTAATGACAACCATCGAAAACAATTTTGAACTCCATCAGTTTAACTCAGGAGGGTAAACTTAATATGATAATTTATCTAGTTGAATTGTATCAGCTTAGCAGGAAAGTATGCAAATATGTGACCCTTACCTAGAATCTAAATGGATGCTGTGCTGATAGATTTATCAGTTCCATTAAAGAACTTTAGGGAACTTTGGAATTTCAGCAATTGTTCCCTTGGAGGTTGAAAACCAAACCTGATCTCATACTGGGATCATTCTGGTCTGCATATTTCCATAATTCGCCTTTGCTACTAATATGACAGCAAGACGCAAATAACTGTTTCTAATAATATCAGATGGAGTTGTGGAGGACAGCATTTTAATGTAGTGAAAGACCTCCCCGTGGGGTTGTTATTGCCACTATAGAACAGCAGTTACACAGTTGCAACAATAGTCTCTTAATTGATTCGTTTAATTAGCAAGAGATGAAGCTTGTGCTGCATCTTGTCATCTGTTATCATGGGGGCGGCTACAGAGAGAATCTCAGCATTTGTCACTCTGTACAGTCAGGTTTAAGTAGAGTAAAAGGCATTGCACCTATAGAGGTGAGCATTGGTGAGAATGTTTTGCAAGCGTGCTTTCACTGAGGTTCTCAGTGTGTGGACACGTCTGCTTTAAGAATCTGCTTGGTCTCTGGGGGAGAATTTATGACAAAGCATTGTTTTACTGGGGGTAAATCTTAATCCAGCCTTGCCAGGCATTTCTAACCTAAATATGCAAATCTAAGTATTATAGGAATGGTGGATTATTTGGGGCATCACTGTTGTAGACTAGATTTACTTGGAAGAAACAGGGTCAGATTAGTGAAACCAGCCATCTGCCTTGTGATTGCTATTTCATGGCATTTTTGTCTCCAGCCTAGAAAAACAATGAGTTAAATGAGCACATGGTCAGGAGCATGTGTAAAAGAGGGAGTTTTTTTGTGGTTGGTTTCCCCAGAGTAGTTATGAATATGGATACAGTGCTTTGGTTGTTTCTGGGAGATGAAGTAATTTTTTACTGAGATCTATTTTATTTACATTTTACGGGTATGTAAATAAATATATTTTAAAGACATGTAAATATATTTGGAGCTTCAGTTTCATTTTTCTATTCTCCTTGGCTTAGCTTTGTCTTCTGTTCAAGGTTATTCTTCCTTATGGAAGGAAATATTTCTAGAGGAGGACAAGCTTCTTGTTAAATGCTAATTAAGAAAATGAAGGTTAAGTTGGCATACTTCCATTGTCATAACACTGACCTAAAAAAAAGGATCTCTTACTAATCTGAAATAAATTAGAGGGGAAGAAGCAAGTAATTCTGTGCATGTGAAACACTTGAGATGTCATCTCATGGTCTATTTTTTAAATAACTATGCTTTGAGGGTATTTTCTGTTTGTTTTTGGTTTTCCACTTGTGTGCTGTAGTGTTGGACGTGCCATCTAATTTTGGAATACAATGGTCCTGTCACTCTGTAGCAATATGCTGTCAGAGAAGGCATGCTTTTTAGGACAATCTAAGTGAAGATTTAGCCCACTTATCATTAACGATCCCATAGTAATTTCCAGAAGGTTCTGAGATTGCTTCGTATTCTGAGAGTCTTGGCCAAAGTCCACCTTGTGTAATTACCTTCTGTCTGCACAAATCCCTATTGTAATTTTAGATGTCTTTGGTATTTTTCACTTCCTGTCCTAAATAGTGAAAATATTGCTACATACTGCTCATAATTACTGTGGGGTATAGCGTAGGTTCAAATAAAGAGATTACTTAGTGAATTTTGTGTTCCCGTTGTTGAAACTACAGAATATGTGACAAAAGATGAGTAAACAGTAGGATATAAATTAAATCCACAAACTGATGGAACAACTCTAATATTTTGACTGTTTCACTGCATTTTGTCTGTCTCTGAGCTAAAGTATCTCTACTGCTAGTACCATCATTGAGGGAAAGACCAACTCTCAGACCATGTCAGAGGTCAAACTTAACAGACTGCATGATTCTTTGAAGCAGGTCAGAAATCAGTGTGGGACTCTTAAATGCTGTTGTCATGTGCTCAGTTGACTTGTACGTGTATTTCATACATTTTTGGTCCCACATGAAACCTTTGTGTTAAGATTTGTCTCTTAACTAAAACTGGTTTCAGTTCCTCTTTCTGCATGCTTTCATGAACTCCAGAATGTGTGTTCAATGATGCTGTCTTTAAAATGGTCCACTTCTGTGCTGCCTAGTTTGATATAATTTATTGCCTTCTACTTGAAGTTAGTGTTTTCATCACTAAAGCCTTATATTACTTTGTTGTATGCCATGTCAAATTTTTTACTGATGTTTCATTTCCTCTTTCTAGTAAGCCTTTCTTTGTTTCTTTTGCCATATTTATCTTCTCCATCTTTTCTCAGATTGCTTCTCTTGTGTGTCTCCTATGTCAGACTCTTCTAGACATACTTATATTTTGGGGTTTTTTTCTTTTCTTTTTTTTTTCCCCCCTCTAGAAAGATGCATGTGTTGAAAAGAGAGATAATAGTATTAATCTGACATTAACTTTCATGTCTTTCTCTAAGTAGCATTTAGGAGAAGAATAAACTTTAGAAAAATTGCTATGCATCAGCAAGTCGTATAGCTGCTGGAGTTAACATATTAGAGATGAGGGGGGAATATCAGGGACTCTTGTAACACAAAAGTTGTTCCTTTGTTTATTCATTTTCTTCATAGTGTGTAAAATCTATATTTTGAAGTGCTTAAATTTTTTCCCAGCATTCATTTAAAGCTTTCAGCAAATAACAGGGGAATTTATCATGTAGGAACACACAGTTTATTTCACGTTTTTATGCAACAAAAGTTTCACATAAATTCTCTTCTGTGTAAAGTACATTGAAAATGATGTGAATGATGTTTTAAAGATGATTCCCTGCATCCTTGCTCATCTTAAGGAGAGCAATCTGTGCTGCTGCAAGCACTGACCTGGTGCAAGCAGGCAGTCTCCAGCTTTGTTTCATTCAAGCTATTTGATATTTATAGTCCTTGCCCACAGCAAGGCAAAGGAAGGTGAAGGACAGAGCAGTGGTAGTAGGAAGTATCATGCTTTGACCATCTCCCAAACACCAGTCTTATGTTTTGGAGAGGTGCCATGTTGGCAGGGTGCACAGGAAGCATTTGCATAGCAAATTGTGTTATGAGCAGCAGAACCACAACAAGGTTCTTCCTGCATCTAATGGTGTTTGATCGGGGGAGGGAGAGAGAAAAGGAAAGTCAGGGCAATAAGGATGAAAAGGAAAGGCCCACACTCTTGTAAGGGCAGTGAAAACAAACTGCCCCTGTGCCAAAGACCTTGTGCATGTATGACAGAGCAGTGAGTGCTGAGTGGGCCCTGTGGGTAGGAAAGCTGTGGTAATGTCCTGTGTTTCCACTGTAATTCCTTCTCCTCCCTGCCTTAGAGAAACTTCTCTTGACATACCCTCAGAAGCAATTTTCACTTGCTGCTTTCTTTGACATCAGCTTTTATATGAGGGAAAACAAAGATGTTTGAGTTTTAAAATACTTACATTAGTGTTCTGTTACAAGTTCTTTGGGCGTTCCTTGTTTTTTTGCGAGGGCTTTCTGTTATTTTGGTTTGGTTTTTTTTCTCCCTAGGTTTGCCTTTAAGTTGTAAAGGAGCTGCAGAGAAGCCCTCCCTTAGCCTTGCAAGTTCCAAGCCCGCTGTTAACATTTAACAAATACTCAGCCAGCAGAACAACCCAATGTGCTCACTGTACCTAAGCCAGATCTGGACACTGCATCAAGAAGATCCCAGCTATGTTCTGACAGGCATTTGTTCCACAGCCCGATTTTGACACATTGACTGAGAACAAGAATACATGATAACAGAAATAGCCTTGTTTACAGTATCAAATTGTGGCTTTTATGAGGCACAAACTGTACTCAGGTGTCCTGTAAAGCAAAATACAACTTTCGTGAAGTCACGAACATCTCAGGATGCTAGAGAGACAGTGAATTTCTCCACCCTTAAAATCATGCTGCAGGCAAGATGAAAACACAGAACATTAATATTTCCTAATTTATCTTCAGTAGCCAAATAGAATTGCAATGTTACATGTAGAGTAACTGTACAAACACGCTTACCCTCAGAGAGGCCAGAGGTGGCTCTTATAGTCATAGAATGTTTGAGGTTGAAGCAAACCCCCCCACTCCTTCAAAGCAGGGTCAGTGAGACCAGACTCATCAGGGCTGTGTCCAAATGGCTTTTGATTATCTCTATGAACTCTGTATCCTGACAATGTGTTCAGTAATTTGCAAATTCTTGGCTGTCCCCAGGGCACCGGGCAGTGACACAGTAGTGATGCAGATGAAGAAAAAATCAGGACAAGCAATTCCAGGTCTGTGGCAAAGCTGAGTATGAAAGAGAAGAATCATTCTTTGCCAGAGCTTGTGTGACTGCACTGAAAATTATCCAGTTGAGGAGGGGTCAGAAGCTCCATTTCTAATCTGAAAAAGACTGAACACTTGTGGAAGAGACATAGGTATATAGCAGAATGCAGTAGTGGTATTGTATTAAAAAGGTGTTTTCAAAAGCCCATAACTGAGTGATCCACCCTCAGTGGTTCATCTGCTGAGACCCTGCATTAGCAGTGGTGAATTTTGAGTCCAAGACTGATCCATTTGTATTCTTTTCAGGTGGCTGTCAGCACTGCAGAAGCTCTTCCACCTCTGCACCAGTTCTTGAAGCAGTTTTCAAACCCATGTGGGTGTTTGTGGTGTTTCAGTTTTGGTCACGGGACAGTTGGCACTGATTGGTTCCAAAACCATTTTCAGCATCATGAGACTGCTGGGAGGCTGCTCCAGCTGTAGAGAAAACCAACTGCTATTCTGCTTCTGATTTTCTTCTTGCTGGCTTGGTTTGTGGTTCACAAAATCCATTCCTGTTCTGCTAGAATTATATTTGAGCTGGCATCAGTAATATGAGAGATGTAACAATTTACGTGAAACATATCTGGAAAAGGATTATTCTCACTGACAGATGATCTTGTGCTGTTTGTGCAGCTTGTGTGCCTATGCTGGATTGAGCAGTTAGCCTCAAATTACTGACAACTCTGTTGAAACTGGGCACTGGCTGCCAAAGAATTTGGATGTGCTCGGGTTGGAGAATAGGCACCCCAATAGATAGTTGTTGAGTGGAGGTAGGGGAGTCTGAGTCAGCCAAGCTGACTTCCTTGGGCTTGAAGGAAGCAGGGTGGACTCCTGTTACCATAGATTCCTGGCAGTGTCTTTCTGGGGAGGGAGGGAGGGACGGTGAGAAGATTTATTAAGGCAGCTTCTTGAGGGAGATACCAGGTTGTTGGAACTCATTTTCCAACATATAAATTTTGATGAGCAGAGTAAAAAAGCATCTGAGATGGAAGTCAGGCTGAAGGCTGTGGTTTCCACTGATTTTCACGTATGACAGTATGAGATGTCTAGCATGAGCAATTCAGATGCTTGGTTTTATGCACAGACTGCAAACTGAACGGCATATATTAGTTTTTGGCTTCGCTACAGACTGTAATATTCTCCAGGCCATTGTGGCTTCTCAACAGCAGGAGACAGCAGCAGAGATATTCCCCTGCAGAAAAAACTTGGTACAAATGCAGCTGCTTCATAGGAAACTCCCTGCCACAAGCATGCTCAGTATAGGCCTAAAAGCCTTTGCAGTCATTGGAGTGTATGTGGCTGTCTTGTATCCGAACTAGAGCCACCTCTCAATACCTAAAGGACTTGTCTGTGCCTGGTAGCTCAGAACTAGACCTCTAGGGCAGAGCAAGCCAGCACTGTGAAGCCCTCCTGAGCTCAGCCTGGAAGTGATTGTGTTTTGGTTTCAATCCATTTTTCATTTCATGTCAGAATTTCCTTCTGTAATATACAGCTAAAAGTGATTTTCAAGTACTTTGGCTTCATTGTGTTTTTGTTTTCATAAAAGCACCCCCATGCTTTTATGTTTGAAGGCTCCAATCGTGTCCATAACAAAGAGAGTAACACAGATGGTAAACATTTTTACCCCAGAACACCAGCAGTGAACACCATATCACTGATTTAGGAGTCTCTGTACTGTGCTTGCTCAGCTGTACATAATCACTCTCATTTCCTTCCCTTGGATTTCTGGCCAGCTTAGGGAGACTTTCCTGACGTGCTCAGTGAAGTCTCCCTGGCATTGCGGGGCTATTGCTCAGTTCTCCTACGTGTCTCTTTGCAGAGCAGGAAGCTACACACTGGAGCTGGTGTGAGCTTTTCACTGGCATATTCTCTGGTTTTCAGAAATGTATTTTCACCAAATGTACAAGGCTAAAATTAAAATTCTTTTGTGTGAGGACAATATCTGCCTTAGCTGCCAGGCAGCCTTAGTGCATTTGAATGCCTCCCTGATTCAAAAGATAATAAACCTTTGGGAACTGTGATTAGCCCTGCTAGGGTTTTGCGGGATAGTTGCCATGGTAGAAGCCTAGTGAACATTTGGTACAAAGCAATAACATTCTTAAAGTTTCAATTTTCATTCTGGGAATGCTGATAGAAAGATGAAGGCTATGAATAAGGATTGTTGGTTCTCTGTAGTAGTTCAAATAAAACTGTAAAAAAGTAATTTGGTTTGGTGCACAATTTTACCAATTTACAATTTACTCTTCCTTTTCCCTTTTCTCGTACAAACAAAATAGCAAATGTAGGTTCTGTCTATCAAAAATGCATGTAGCTTTTCTTTTGTACTTAGATGAGAGAGAAAAAAATCAAACTAAAATTTCACATTAGCATTCTGCTTGTAAAATAAAACAGTGTCCTTTGGGCCAGAGGAGTTTTTTTTCAAAACAAGTATGCGCTACAGTCTGTGTAGTAGTGGCCCATTTTGGTGACTTGTTTACTGGTGTGCCTTTCATATCCAAATTCTTGGCTATAGACAAAGCATTCAAATACTTTTTGTCAGTAAAAGAACATGAAAATTGTCTGAAATTGGAGCCAAGTTCACATTCTCTGATGTACCTTTTTCAGCCTTTGGGAGGACTGTCTAGTGCAGAGTAACTGAAAACTTGAGCTCAGTTTGTTTGAACAATCTAAACTTAAAGAAGAGACAGCAAAACAAATACTTTTTAATTCTTGTGCTTTTTTTATATTTACACTGGCAGTTGTGTCTTCCTCAGATAAAACGTTTTGATATTAAGCAGTTCCTCTAATTTTACTGGGCTCTGTTTCTTTTTATGGTAACACACACTGTGCAGGAAGGTCATTATATGGGAGAAAAAAGCTGTCAGCATAAAAGAGAAAGTTAACATTGCACATCTTTGTTTATGGGGTTCTTGGAATGTGGTGTGACTTGAGCCAAATGATGGCTTAAACTGTTCTTTTTAATATGCTGGGTGGCCCCTGCTGATGTTCTGCCAGTAACAGGTACTCCACCTTGCAAATACAAATTGTAAAATTATTTATGAACTCATCTCAAAGGTTTCCTTTTTATGTTGCTAGTACTTGCTTTAGAGACTATTTAAATTTTTCGTAAAGGTAGATGGAATGTGGTCATGGTTGCCTTCAATTAACCCAACTGTGTGTGATGAGAACGTTGACATAAATAATTGAAACATGTATTGGTTGCATATGCAAAATCAGTCTAGGTTTGTGCCAGTCTGTGTTGCCTGATGGCCATACGACACAGGGAGCCTTGCAAACTGCATTGGTGATTTTTGTCTCATTTAGTATTGCATTAACATCTGTGGCACAAATGGCTATTTATCACATAGTAGTTCTGTTTGAGTTCCAGAAGAAAGATGAAAGAAAATGCAGCTACTCTACATTTTTTTTACTTCCACCCCCAACAAGTTTCGTGTCTAACGTTAAATGAGGGCAAAGGGGTAAAAACACTGAATAACTTTCAGGTTACAGAAGCAGCAACAAATGCTTCAATTTTGTACCTTAATAAAAGAAGAATAAAACCTTGTCTTTTCTAAACCAAAACTACTGCCTTTGGTTTCATCTTGAAATGGGGTTTTCTCATAAAATGACATGAGGCTGATCATATGTTAACCATCTTAAGGATTCCTGTTGAACCAGTCCTGCACAGGAGTGAGGAAGGAGCCCTGATGGCTTGGAACATGAGAGATCAAATCAACAATTAAAGGATAATAGTGGATTGGGAAGGAAAGGGAAGATGACTAGCCAGGAAGGATTAGCTTGAGTCAGGAGCAAATTTCCCGAAATTACTCAAGCAGGTGCTTAAAGGGAGGTGGGTTATTCTCTTAAGGAGTGATTTTTCAGGAGTGTGTGAGCCAGCTACAAGCAGGCAGACCTTAGGCTATCAAGGAAAAAAACTCCATTGGGGAAGAGAAGGATACTGCCTCATAGGGTCAGAGAGAAAGCAGTGTACTCCTGAAAGATAGCAAGATTTTTGCTCTTCCCTGTGAGAGGCAGTGTGCATTGTTCTGTGAAGGAGGTTAATGTGCTAGCCCACTGACCTTTTCCAGTGGGGAAAAAGGAGTGTTTAAAGAGCTAATATACATATTTTCAGTGTGATTTCTTTGTATAATATCACTAGATATTAAAATCAAGACTTACTGAAAGGAAAACAACAGGTATAAACATGCAGCAAGTTCCACAGGGAAAACGAGCAACTTTTATTAGACCAGCCAACGAGGTTGTGAGGAAAAAAGGCAGCACCTAAGTTCACAGCCTGATCCTTGCTGCAGCCCCAGGGTAAGGGGGATAAGATTTGCCTGAGATGTTTTCACAGGCTCCATCCCTGTACTTTGATGTTGGGAAGCTGGAACCAGGGAGAGGGACAAATCAAACATGGGCATGGGTGAGGTGAGGACTTTCAGTTTCTGCTCTGAACAGTTGGTGTACCAAGTGTCAGTGCAGTGTGAGCATTGTTTCATGAAATGGCCTGGCATTAACAGGTATTATAGCTATCTGTGTTTAGATATTACAGCTACCTGTGTTTCTTTTTATTAAAACATTCTCAGATCGATTTTGTGCACTCAACTGTATGCATGCCAGCCTTGTGAATAAAAATGAGGATTTGTTTTTCTCATTTTCAATGTGTTTCATTACGCTGGATTCCTTTACAAGCCAAGCTGGTATTTGTTTGGCTGAATTCATCTTGGAGTTGTATGGGAATGGACAACTCAAATGCTAATATCTGATTTTTATACACACTATAATATCTGCACTAGTTTTTGCTGGGATTTGGATTCTATAGGCAGCAGTTTTGTTCAGGAGCAATTACATTAGTGTTCAGTAAACCTGAAATTGTATATTTTACTATTTATAAAATATTGTCAAAGGATTATCCACTAAACACTTCTTCCACTTAAAGGCAGAAAGCAGAGTTTATTTGGATGTCAGAGGTTTCACCAAACTGCTATCTTCTGGCCTCACTCTAAAGAAAAGGAGGGAGACCTGCAAATACCAAGCATCTAAAATTCTGGTGTATTTTATTGGACAAGGAAACTTTATGTTAAAAAAACATGTACTTTGAATTATTTCCAAAATATATTGTTGGATTCAAAGTTGTGAAATGTAATTGCTTTTACATCCTGACAGAGCCACAGGATCTGGAGTGGCTTAAGAGTAGTGAAGACCGAAAGCCAGATTTTCAGGGGCAGCTTAGTCCCACTAAAATTAATGCATGTTAGGCACCTAAATGCATTTGAAATCTGACTCTGAGCCCATAGTTTTTGTTGCTGTTAATACTTTGGACATTTCTTTTTGCCAGCCCTTCGGTTCAACTCGAGGAAAAGGAGAGGGATTTCCTGTGTCGGTCAGCAACGTGCTGTTTTAGCACTGGAGCTAACCCCAAGCGCAGGGCTGGGCAGTGCTGCTCTGGGACTCACTCCACATTAGTATTACTCTGGTAGAAGTCAAAGTTTAATTGCTGATGCGACATTTGATTCCAATCTACAAAGAAGTTCTGAAGGAAGGGGGATGTCAAAGAACAATTTCCCCTTCCCCCTCACCCCACACTTTTTTTTTCTCCTGGGTTTCAGTGTTCCACCCAAGACTTATTTTGAGAGAGTAATATATATCCTAGCAACATGGACATCAATGTTCTGAGCTTGTTGTGTAGTCATAGTTATATGGGTAATAATACTATGCTGTCTTTGAAGGAAGGAGCAGCCTTAGAGAGTCAGGCTGGAAAATAGCTAAAAAGTATAATTTTTTTCCCCATCAAATTATAAACCTGTACTGTGCTTGCTGAAAGCACATAATGAGTAGAAAGTGAGCACTAATCTATTTGCCTCTGTCTGAACCTACATATTTCTATTTATCTCAGTGGGAGTTTTTAATATTCTACTGATGTTATTTTATGTTTTGCTGACTTTCAGGTTGAGATATTGTCACTTAGAATCATGTTGGCTGCCTGAATGCAAAACCAGACTTTGTGAGAATTAATAAAATCATGCTATTATGGACCTTGGAGATGGCACTAGCTGATATAAATGGTGTCTGAAAACGATGTAATGATTGTAATGAACTGGTTTTGCCATTATTTCAAGGCTCTTTTTCATACACTTAAAAGGGTTTTGCAAAGGTATATGCATATTAAGGATCAGATTCTGCTTACATTACTAGGAGAGTATCTCTAATTGATCTAAGCAACAGTGCTAAACACATGAATGAAAATCCTTTCCAGTTGCTACTTCATTAATTGCAAATTACTTTTGCCTGATCCCCAATTTGCCCTCTGATTTTCCCTGTGTGTCTGCCTCCTTCCTACCACAGTTCTAGACTGTGGTTATTGACCGTGCAGTGGCTTTGCAGCTGATTCAACTGCAAACTGCAAAAAAGTTTTAAAGAGGAGCAAAACTTGACGTAGAGTTTTGACACATGAGAACACATCCAACTGATTGTGGTATTGAGGTGTAGAATGTGCAGTGGTGAGGAATACAATATATGAGCCAAGTAAACTGCAGCTCCATGCATGGCTGGAAAATGCTTTTTAAAGTAACAGTAAAAAACCATTTTGTTTATTACAAAACTGGAAGCACAAAAAAGGAAAAAATTAACTCAGCATTGTAAATTAAAGATATGTTAAAATCTGCTATGTAAATACAACATTCAGTTATTTTGTAGTTAAATGTAATTGAATGATCTTGGAGAAATAATGGAAACTTTTTATTAATACCTTCATCTTATCCATCAAGTTCCATATTCGCTTTGTGCCTGTGCTGCCAGATGATGATTTGAAATCCAGGCTCTGATTTAAATGCTTGGCATAAATGGGGTATATTATGGGGGAATTAGTGAACGAGATTCAGTTCTACTTGGAAGTGTGAAGACAAAGTGGAAAGACTTTCAGATAGGAAGAGTTCTGGGGAAACAGGAGCCTACAACTACCTCCTTCTCCCTTTGATTCAGTCTTAGTGAATTTTGAAGTGAAGCAATTTCAGGGGAACTGCAGGGTTTTCATCTTATGGCTCTTTTTGAGATGACTCAAAATAAATCTGCAGTTTCTCGAAACAACTTATGAGGCTTTAAAAAAGATTTAGGAATGGAACCACTGAAGTTCCCCATTCTTGAGAGTGTCCCCAAACTATCAACTTCACCTTAGAGCTGATAGACAGGTTGCTGACACATTTAAGGCCCTTAGGAAAGTGCTACAGTGAATGATTCATCATGGCCTTATCCTTGAATAAACTTAAAATACTGACATGATTTTATGAACTGCGGCCTGTACAGACATTTTTACCTTGGTCCATCATTTAGCTGCATTTATTACTGCTTTTTTTGCCTACTCAAAACCTCTTTGAATGAGCTCATGTAAAGAAAAGAGGACAAAGCCTCTAGTTCATGTACTGTTTTTCTCAGTAGTTTCCATGTGACTAAGGATTCATAAGTAATAGAATTATGAATGCCCAAGGAATCTTTCTTCATTTGTAACAGTTTATATTCAGAGCACTTCAATTCCATAGAAAGTCTGTAAAATATCCAGCAAATTATGAGCTTACACTCTGGCTTTTCTCACCAGAGAGAATCCTTTTCTAAGTTCTCCAGTACTTCAGTGGTTGCCACAGGTACAAATTTTACAAGTGTGTGTCATTTGTCCATCTTCTTGCTGCTATGTCCTTATGGTAGAGGCAGTATGGCTAAAGGCAAGTTGACATCCTCCAACATTAAGAAAAATGATTAAATAATGGATTCTTTATTCTTCAAAAGTCAGGACTGTGGCATTGAATAAGCCCACCAAATTTCAGCTTAGGCTGGTGGGAATACAAAATATTTATATGCAGCACAGATAAACTAAGGCTGATTGGTGGTGGCACTTCAGGTGGGAGGCATCTAGACCATCTTTTCTATGGGCAAGAAAGCATTTCAGTGGAGGCTAAAAAAGAACCACTGAAAGTTCTTATATGCACTTTAAAAATTCTTTACAGGTGTTTCTGGAAGGTGAAGTTGGTTAAAGCATGGTGCTAATAACACCAAGGTCATGAGTTCAATCACCCCATGAGGGTTGGACTTAATGATCCTTGTGAGCTCCTTCCAACTCAGAATATGCAGTGATTCTGTGAAATGCAAAAATATGATATGTAATAGGAATATATTGTCAGATGAGTAAATGTCTAAGAGATGGAGAAGATTATTCAAAATTTTTAGTGTTTGGTCATCACTTGTATGCGTGCCAGGTTGTACTTGAAATCACAAGGCAGAACAAATGGAGAAAATGTGCCTACTCAAAGGAATTGGCTTGTTTTGCATGAAAAAAGGCTGGGTCTGCTCCTTAGGTAAGAAATTAGTCAGGAGTCGTGTGTTGTATTTTTGTGATTACATTTTCAGATGTGATAGATTCCTCTTGCATGCATACAAATCAGTGGAAATCGAAAATTCTTCCATCTGTCAGGAATCAGGGTATCGATAGTTCTCCTCTGTCTCATAGTTGGCGTAAATTATTTCTCTCAGTAGAGAACTCTTAAAACCTTTTCTAATACAATTTTTGTCTGCAGCTTGCCAGTGAGATCTTTACTATGCAGGCATGCATGGTGGCCCAGTGGGAGTTTCAGTTCACTTCCGATTATTTCCCAGGCTTTGGCCAGGGAATTTCTCAGGCTCAGACAGTTCTGAGCAGCTGTTTCAGAGCACTCCTCTTCTTCACTGCACATCGGTGCCAGGTTTCCAAAGATGCAAATACAGCACAGTGTGTGACAGTTCTGTCTCTGTAGCCCAAATACATGTATTTGAAAAGGCAATTCTCTGTGTCTGGTTTTGAAACTTCCAATGATACTACAGTGATGCTATAGAGACAAATTAGTTCTTTCAACAACAGAGAGGGAGAGAGATGTATGTTTTAATCTGAAGAATAGAGAAAAAACACATGTATTCATTAGTAACAGGGTTAATGGGGAGAATTTACTTTTTTAATTAAAAAGTGAAAAATTAAGTCTTACTGTTAGCTTGTTTCTTTTTTAAATGATCTGTTTGCTTCATTACTTATTAATCAATACTGTTTTTCTGTGCACAAGGAAGTTATTTATTGTATTTATATAACATTGCCTGATGAACAGGGTGGCTGCTTACAGTGCAGTGATGTTGAAATGGTTTGAGTTATAAATATTTTTAATGATCCTGTTGTTGATGGATGGATTATTCCTCTCAGCAAAGGCGAAGGCTTACCCAAGTAGTCCAAGAGAACAATTTGAGTGTCAGTTTCACAAGTGAAAAAAATCCAAAAAGGAAAAGGAAGCAATTCATTCACAACGGGACATGGTGCAGAGGAGGATAACCTGCCTTCAAAGATTTTTGTTTCGAGTATTATAATGTTTAATAAATAGTTTACTTCAAAGGACTTTGCTGGAGAAAAAAAAATAAAATAAGCAGCTTTCCTGCTATTCTTGTTCACTGGTCCAGTGTTGCTATAAGTAGCTCATATCCTGTCCTCTGTGGTCTCAGGTGGTTAGCTTTTGTTTGGGAAACTGAAGCTTCAACTGAAAGAGCTGTGCCTACCAGTTAAATTATTAGGTAGTTGACAATATGTCTTGAAAATCAATGGAACTCATTGTGGAACTTGGCGGGGTGACTTTGACAGGGGAGGAGGGATCTTGGTATTATTTTGGGTGATGAGCAAAGGCAACAGATCAGATCATGTAAAAATAGAAGTTGCTAAGAAAGGCATCCAAAGTAGGTTCTTCACTTTCATCTGCCCCCACCACACTTTTTTATTTTTTTTCCAAGCATTGTTAAACTTTCATAGAGTACGAGATATATTGGGAGGTCATTTGATCTGTTCTCAGTGTCATAATTAGCTATAACGAACCCCATTCTTATTTGAAGTTTTTTTGACATGTTTTGTATCCATTTCAGTATTTCTGTATTGTTTTATTTCTGCTAAATGTTATACTTTGTGTTTTTGTTCCATTAAGTTAAGAAATGACTCAAGGTTTAAAGGAAAAGGTTTAGGTGTTTCCCTAATAATAATAATCTTAGGCTTTCTAGTTCTGGGCATATGAACTAAGCTGCTGTTTTATTCCATTGTTTTTAATTCTGCATTGTTTTAAATCATTTGAGGGAGTACTAGTTTGTTGGTATCATCGTTCTAACGCCTCATGGGTATGAGGCATTTGCCTGGGGATGTTTCAGAGACATGTTCTCAGGCCCAGATTTAAATATCTTCCCTATGAAATATCCTGTATTTCCAGCCATGACAACTCCAAGCCAATGAAATAAGAAATAGTCTCCTCATGTGATATTTGTGAGGAAGAAGTTTTTGTCGGTAAGGAGGAGAAGTCTGAGTGCAAGGACAAACAAGTTCTCCAGAAATAAGGTACCATAATCACCTCTAAGGAGAGCTTCAGACAGGCAAAACACAGCCTTTCTCCAAGACCAAGTACGTAAGGTGTAACACTGAGCTGTCTCAAATGTAATGTATGATCTACAGTAACATTCTTAGTTACTCTGGCTGGAGGAAAATTGGTTTTACCAAATAATCCACACACATTAAATAGAAGTGATTCTGAGGATATTCCAGAATTTAACCCCTGATTCTTTTGGGTCTTTATTATCGTTCATGTGTTTCATCTGTCATCATCTGATGACTGCGAAATAATTAGTCCTCAGAACATGTTGAGTAACTGTAATTGCTTCAAATCAACCCTTGTTCAACTTACAGCTAATGAATAACTATTACAGACTAATCAGTGCTATAATAGTAATTAGTAAAGCAGATAAAATAACTGGAAATTAAAATGATTAAACTTGTCTGTTTGGTATTCCATGTTGAGCAGTGAGTAAATGATGAATCAGAAATCATATAGGGTTCACTTGTGTATTTATGCCACTTGGACACATTCTCTGCAGTTCAGACAGTAGTTTGAAGGGAGATGATATGCACTCTGGCAGTGCCAAAAAGTTCAAGGATTGTGCCTTGTATCACCAGGGGCCCTTTTAGACTTGTTCTCCTTCACCACCTGTGCACATGCTCACATTCTACCAAGTTCCTATCCCACTCCTGCAGACTCTTCCTTACTCAAAAGCTGTGGTGAAGTTTTGGGTGTGTGCCTTGTGGATGAACCCTTATCTGCTGCCTCCACAGTCCTGGGTTTTCCACATCTCTGGGTGCAGTAATGGCTTCATCTGGATAAACTGCCTGTTGGAAATTAAGAAGCTTTTTGTCTTAAGCAAACTCTACTGCCATGGAGGGAAGACATGAAACTCCTTCCCAACCATCCACCAGCAAATCTATGACACAATGACTTGCCTCATTTTCATATTTTTTACAGAAGGACCTTCTGTGTACGTTTTTCCCATTATCCCACTATGAAAAAAACTATATACCTGTGCTTTCTTTTCAAGTAGAGTGTAGTTCTGTTTTTCTGTCCTGCAATCATTTGCTACTGTTTCCTAAGGGACAGCATTTTTCAGAACTAAAAAAAATAACAGTCTGATTTAGACCTGTCCTAGTGGAAATGACCAAATATTAGACATTGCAATTGGAGATTGCTTGGTCAACGGAGAGATTCAGGTACTTGCAGGAATGATTCTCTTCCATGTGCTTCTCTGTTTGGTCTGTAAAGGGGTGGAAGTTACCTTGTTCAAACTTTGATATCTCGCTTTCATACGTGTAATGTATCCCAGACAGCTATTGGAATTTGACAGCCCTAACACAGGACCTACAGGTGTGCTGTGGTTTCTAGGGCAACATGTAGAAGCCAGATAGGACACCTTAAAGCATCCCAAATGGGGATGGCACTTGAACTTCACCCCTAAAGCTGAGATGTTACAGAAAGTTTCTCTTCAAGTCTGGAATTTAGTGGGAGGATTACCAGCAGAATTTCTTTTCACTGTGTGATGTACTATCCAATACCTTAACTGAGTAACAAAACTTCCTTTTAGAATGCCTTTCAAATGTATGAGAACAAGAGAAAGCCTTGCTTTGTTCCATGTTTCATGTTGCCGATCATAATAAACTCCCTTCCACTTAACCCCTCCTGCTCAATACATTCTTTCCTGTTCAGGAGGAAGACTCACGGCTGTAAGATAAAAGGTTTTATAAACCTTGAAATAGAAATAAATTCTTACATGTATATCCACTTATGCAAATGTATAAATATAATTTGTACATACACACTGTGGATTTCTATGCTTCTGTTACAAATAATGCTTATACAGATTGAATTTAGGTAAAAAGGAAACAGTTTAATGTAGATATGAATGAATCAGATGATGTTTGTGCTTTATGTGTTCAGGTAGTATGGTACTGCATATGATAAAGAAGCTTAGCTAGCTCCTCCCCATCTGTAATGGGTTAAAATTCAACAACCGGGCGGAAACACCAAAAGATGTAGTGGTTATCACATTCGCCTAATTTTCATTTTAGTGGAATAGGATTAAAAGAAAAGCAAAACAGGTTTAATTCAAAATAGAAACAGTTAGATTTATTAACATACAGTAAAGGTAAACAAACAAAAAAAAAACCAACTACGAAACCCTCTCAAAAACAACCCCTCTTCCTCCCTAGCAACAATCTACTTTTCCACGNCTCCTGGGGCCCAGGCCCCCTCCCGGCCCGGCCGCGGTGTTACCTCATGGTTCGGAGTCCGGAAAGAGGGCGGGTCTCTCAAGATTCCTGTTTTTAAGCGGTGTCCCAGAGGGTGTACCCCTTTTACCTGATTGGCCAGCTTAGCTGTTAGTTCCAAAATGGATTAACAATTGGTTTTTCCTACTATTTATGCTAAACCAATACACCATCTGTAACTTTGTTGATGTTAATGTTAAATGAATTAGTGAAGTTATGAAGCCAATTAATAACTGGTATTTCAAACTTCAAATTCAGACATTGGGAAGATGAGGCTGGGAAGAATAGGAACAAGAAGAAAAACCAGCAAAGATAAAAGATTCTTTGGGGGTGGTTGTTGACTCCTATGCTAAATTGCCTTACTGCCCCACTGTCAAACCTTCTGTTCTGTGGAATCCAGCAATTGCAGTAGCTTTCTGCATTTTACATATGCTGTATTGAGTGTTGTTCATCATCATGGGCCCCTGAAAGTGAAATATGGAAAATTATCTTCTGCTTGTGGTTTAATATTAGACAGGAAATAATATAAAGCATAGATTGTTGATTTCAGTTCAGTTATATATATATTCTGTCAAGCTAGATATAGCATTTTTTCTATTTTTGTGAGAATTTTGGGAAATTATGGTTGTTACAAGGATGTTTTTATGAAACACGGGTAAAAGGGAGGAAATAACACATACTGTCTTGCTGTATTTTCTGCAAGTAGATAGCAAAAGTTAGATGTAATATATGAGCAGATATTTTATTTTTTTAAGGAAAATAGCTACTCTAGATTTTCAAGAATTCACTTTTTTTTTCAAGGAAAGCAACTTAAGTCTTAGAACATATGTATAAAAAAAGCTGTGAAGTAGTTGATTTCTGAAAGATGTGAGCTGTAAAGATTGTTTATACTTAAAATCACTCTTCTCTTTCTCTCTCTCCATAGATAGAGATAAATGTTCCAGTGTTATTCTAAAGTATTCTGGTTTTGTTTTCCAGGCTCTTACACAAAGAATATCTGAATAATTAATTGGTAGTAAAGCATGTGCTCAAGTGTGCTATAGAAGTAAGCTTTTCTTCAGTGTACTTCCTGGAATTTTCTATAAGTAAAAGCAGGATTGCTCCTTATGTATAAAGGTTGAGGAGGTGGCTAGAAAGAAGTGATACCTTGGTAGCTGGGAAAATGACTGCTGCATCATGACTTCAGAGTGGTGCAAGTGTGTTACTCTAGGAAAAATGGGAACTTTCTTAAAAAGATTAAAAGCTGAAGGATTGTGGGGCTTCAAAGATACGGTCTGTAAGGGAGAAAGAGCAACCAGAAGACTAGCTCCCACTGAAAGGGAGTGATCACAGGCACCCTTACCTCTAATGTCTGCTAAAATCATCTTTTCCCACATTTTACTTTAAGTAGCTGTAAATGAAATGACTTTGCCAAAGTCTCTATTTTTAGTTGATTTTTAAGTTAACAGAGTTCCTTTGTCACTCTCATTCACATTAGCTTTGTTTTCAATGTATGTAATATAACTTTAAATGAATCTTAGCTTATATTAACTGAAATTACATTCATACTTTTCTAAATGAAAAATGCTGTCTTTGGATGTCCTCCCTAGAACTAAACTTTTTTTTTCTTACTCTGTTTTGAACAAAACAAATTGAAATTTATGCAATGTGCCCTTCAAAATACAGAGTTGTCTTTCATATGATACTCATATGATGCTCAAGAGTTCAAACATACATATTTTTCAAGAAATGATGAGAATTTTTAATATTTCTTTCTTGAGGTTTCCTTTTTTTCTGTTGGCTACTTCATGTGGCCTAATCTTGTCAGAAGTTCGGTGATGTTCAATGTGCAGTGGTGTTGGCTGGTACTTTTTCAGATTGTTACTGTATAGGTGCTGCCTATTAAATTCAGATTCTCCTTATATGAAACTTAAAAAAAGAAGTAAAAATACAAAACTCAGCTTTCACTTCAGTTACAATTCAGTCACACACCAGAAAACTCACATTTCTGGGTATTGATTGTGTTCATTTACCACTGCAAAGTACATTCATTGATAACTACCTGCTGGTATTGAATCAATTGTATGTGAAACACGGGGCATTATTGTCAGGTAGGGTAAATAATATTGATTCTATTTTAAAATGAATACAGCATAAGAGAAATTAATTTGATTCTATGAAGTCATTAAATTATGTTCCATCAACTATAAACAGTGAAGGTCATGTAATATGATATCATGAGGCAAATTACAGCTGCAAGTTTTAGCAAGGTTTCCCCTCCATAACTGCAGCAGAGACAGTTTTGTTTTGCATTAAAAGGGGAAGAGAAATCCAATGCTTGTAATTGATCTTAAGGTAGGATCCCAACTGGTACCAAGTCCTCTGACACTCCTTAAGTGGAACTACAGTCTTAACTGACTGCAGCAAACCAGGCCCTTGGTCGTGCTGTAGGTTAGCAGTCTTTAAAGCTTCAAATATTATTGTGACTGTGGACTCTGCAGTCAAAAGTCTTTATCTTCCAGAATGAGCAAACAATCAGAAATGGGAGAAGGGAGTTGTTTTGATTGATCATCTTTGAAGCCATTGGCTCCATGAAAGAATAGCAAGGAAGGACAAGTGCAATAAGCTCAACTACCACAAACATGAGTCAACCATGAAGATGGCTTTGGGTTGCTCTTGCATTTATTCCCTTAAAATGAAAATGAACTTACAAAAAGTGTGTTAAACAGCAGCAACTAAAGCACTGAAACTGTGAAACATAGAACCCTTTTTTGGACTACAGCTGACGATACAACTGAGATTTAGACATTGATCATGTACCTAAAGCATTGTCTTCATAATCTGCACGGTGATCCTGAAATCTTCATATATGAGCAAATAAGGTACCAATTATCACATAACCATACAAAGAGAGCAGGAGACACAGCGCTCTGTGACCCTTGTCTCATTTCAGATATT